>JAQGBH010002174.1:0-26155 GCA_034698265.1 Sminthurinus aureus | reverse complement strand
AATGTATGGATTCTATACCGGCCTCTACTGTGCTGCAACTAGCGGGGAGCTCGTGAATGATTTCATTATTGGATTCACTTTCTTTCACATAGCAGCTCTACCATTTAGTATTTATGTATCTTGATACATCTTGTTTATAACTGATCTCTGTTTAAAATTTCAAACAAGTATACTTGAACTCCTGTCTATAGACATCATATTTTGGATTTTGGGTTTAGTTTATATTTTCTAGATTTTAGATTCTAGACTTTCTCTCCAAAGAACTTGTCCGCACCTTTTTTCGCCATTTTTTCCAGCTGGCACAAGTTGACGATGATGAAGAAGAGTGGGGATTTCAGCAAGCATTTTTTAAAGTACAGCTATAAATATAAAAACAAAACTTTTGTGACATGTTCTTTTCAGTATTCAATCCTTTTGAGATGTAGGCAAAAAATTAGAAAGTAAATTTGTCATGTATAGAAAGAGTGGGCATGTAGTATGAATGCATTACGTAATCTGTAAGGCTCCATGGCGGCATTTGCTGAGTTTCTAAAGTTCAAATAAACTCTCTAGTCTCTAGTCTCGAGTTGTCAACTTGTATGAAAAGAAATTTTGAAGTGAGTAAGCAAAAAATGCTCGTGTGTAGCGAAAAAAATAAAAGGAACTTGAGACACTCAAGCTTCTGGATTCGGCATTTGGTAACATCCAGCTCAGAGGAATCTTCCGTATTTTAATTGAGTTCAGTGCGTTTGACATGCGACATGCGTGCAATATTATATTATATGTTTTTTGACACTTCCTGGTAGAATTTGTTTCGTTACATTTGATATTACTCACTATTTTTTGCC
Source organism: Sminthurinus aureus (assembly GCA_034698265.1). Classification (NCBI taxonomy): domain Eukaryota; kingdom Metazoa; phylum Arthropoda; class Collembola; order Symphypleona; family Katiannidae; genus Sminthurinus; species Sminthurinus aureus. The sequence goes on along the minus strand of JAQGBH010002174.1, from coordinate 25,328 downwards.
CTTAAAAATTTTTAAACATGATACACGGAAATAGCAAGAATTTTTCAAACATGTTTCAAAATTCAATACTTGTATCATGAATTATGAATAGTCTACTGTAGAGTGTAGAAGCGTAAAAACTTTGATCTTTATTTAAAACACCATATATTTTGTATCTGTGATGATGAGAGAAATTGATGTGTGGTATACCACTTGTAAAGCAAAAAATGGTAAGACACTCTGCTCGTGTCATAATGTTTAGTAAGATGTAAGGTGTAAAAGAAATGAAAGTTATGTCTTTCGGATTTCGGGTCATATACATTAAATCATTATAGATAAAATCTCATTTGTCATTTTTATATGACTTTTTTAAAAAGCGTGGACGGAAAATGTGAAATAAAGAAGAGATGCGACAAATTTTGTCAAGTGTTTCCGCATTTTTTTACTTTCTTAATTTTAGGCAGCAAAGTAATTTTCATGATGACACCATTTATAATTTGTAGCATTTTCATGGTTCATCAGAAATTCTCAAGAAGAATCAAGATTTATGGAAATTTAAGACATGGAAGATTCAATAATATTCGAAAGAATTCGCTAATTTTTAATTCCATGATATTTTCTTCATTATAACTTACATATTGGAAATTTTCAATATTTGTTTTCAAACTTTAGTCAAAAGCTGATTTTTTGTTCTTTGTGCATGTTCCATAGATGTTGAATGTACCGTTTACAGTGTACACATGAGTTAAACTACAAAAAATGATATAAAAACAGCAAGGAATGACTCAACCTTCAATATCAGTTAAGTATTCTCATGGATTGATTTCGTACTACATCCTTCATACTCCGTTTCACATTCATTGAAAAAACAGGCGAATATTGCACATAAACGTGTTAGTTTTGTGCATTTTCCAGTTTCTGTATTTATGATTCAGTATGATTCAGTATTTAGTCAAACTACGAACTATGAGTGCATTTTTTATCTAAATTATCGAGAATCAAGAATTGAGGGCCAAATTTAGCCCTCGTTCATCTTTGTGCCAATGTTCTTTGGGCTACAAGTTAGAAGCTTGCAACGTGATTGAATTGAACTCGAATTCGTGCATCTACCAGTTTTGCATTATTTGTACTGAGTATTGAGCACAGGATAATGAATAAAACAGATCTGCATTTCGGTCCGTGGTCCACTGTACATTTTACACTGTATGTATATTGTACATTGTACATAAATAGAATGATTGTATTTGCAATCATGATGTGTGGAAGATAATCCTTTTTTGCTCTTTTATTTGCACTCTGCACAGATCACAGATACTCTCGATTCTCGATTCAACTGTCGTCCTCGTCATCATCATCCATGAATTATTCGGGTCATCGGACACTGAATACGAGTGGAGTGTGCTGCTAGCTGCTACTCGTGTATAAATACAACATGCTTTATAGACGAAAAAGCATGCATAATGAAACCTTGGATTGATTCTATTTCGTATAGAACATTATGTAATATAATATTGAGGATTGAGGACCGTCGACCAGAGAACTTTATACTGCGAACTGAGAACTGTTGCAATTTTTTTTCATTTCACATCCTAGACTGCTTGTCTCTCTTTCCTTCTCGAATTGACTTTCTCACTTCACTTCTCTTTCTTTCTTTCTCCAACATCCAACAGCATGGTGCTTTGATGTATTACAAAATGTTAAATGTTATGCACAAGAGATGTAGTCTTTCACACTCAAGGAAAGCTTTTTGACACCTCAAAGTCAACGAACATGATCCAAAAGCCTATCACATCACACATTTACATTTCATGGTGTTTGCTGTTTGTTAGAGAATAGAGAATCTTGGCATGTATCAAGAATGAAGAAACACGAGCTTTTCTAGCAGTGATAGGCATCCACAACTGCAGTAAAAAGCATTTGAATGTGTATACAATTTGAATTTTGAATGGATACATTACGAAGGAATATAAATGGTATAATATTATGCATTTAACATTTAAAAGCTTACACCGTTCACTCAAATTTTTATTTATTATAATTTTTTTTATTTAATGCACAATCCTTTGATCTCCTGTACGGTAGCCAAAACCCAAAATTCTCCGTCTAACAGTAAGTAGCTGTCACAGTGCAAAACGAGCAGTTCACAGAGTATAAAGTATAAAACGCATGTGAAAGTAGATTGACCGTAGACGTCAGTAATAACAGGATAATTACTAAATCAACATGATACCATTATCTTTCTCTATATACGGAAGCGTGTTCATAATTATTGCTAATAATTTTCACCTTGACCTAAAACTACCTATAAATTACATATTATTAGTTATTATATCGTGTCGTAATAGATATAACTTTTCCATGTGTACATATGATTTGAATTGTTTATTTCGGTAGAATACTTGTGATTCATAAGACGTACGGATATATTCTTGAGGACACTGACATGATAAGTGATTATAGATGAGGTAATCAAAACTCAAAAGTCAATGGTATAAGTTCTTACGGTTTAAGAAATTTCTCATATACAAGAAATATAAATATTCAAACGGTTAGGAATTTTTATGGTATGCGGATGCACTTTGTTGTAATGCATTCAACAATCAAGTTTTTAACTGTCACTGAAGATCGGATTGCTTGGTCGTTGAGATCACCATCAATACTGATTACTGTAAGTAAAATAATGTAAGAACTGCGTAAGAACAGACAAACTACGTTATTGTACTTTGCAAAATAAAAATAGTAAGTGGGTGAGATTTATCAATGAGCTAATGGTAATGGTAATCAGAGAGCTGTATAGGCTTTTTTAGTAGTGTATGTTCGGGAAAGCATTGACCTTTTTTCGCAAGAAGAATTACATATTATGCATTATGCATATAATCTGTACACTATAAAGCACACAATGTAGCTATTTATTTATTTATACTTATGTGGTGTGATTCATGATTCATTGGATGCCTCGCCTTTTCATGTCATGTGCCCGTCTATCAGCATCAACCTTCGTAACCTGAGAAGCTGAGTGTCTATTACAACTTTGAAATCTGAAAAATGAAAAAAAAAGTAGTCTGTAGGTAGGTGAAAACAATGTATGAAGGCCATTTTCCATCTTCCATTTGTCTGTCTTCTGTGTCTCGTATTTCGTATTGTCTATTGTCTGTCTGCAAATAGTAAATAGATTAATAGATATTTATGGTACAGAGTTGTGGACACAGTAATAATTCACTGGAGACAGCACCAGTTTTTATTTTCATGTTAAATGTTAAATAGATATAATGTACATGATGCACCTTTTGGAATTTAGTAAAACCAAAAGCCAATGCAATGCCAAAGTATAATAATAATTAATAAGGTATAAAAATAGTGATGATGTTTTTATGGGAGTGCAATCACACTCATTTTCCTTTCCCTTTGAAGTCAAAGTGTGCATAATATTATGATGATTATTATTATTATTATTAAATGCAATTTTTGACCTTGTTTTACATTTTGTAGGTGTATGGTTGTAAGTTATAAATTTTAATATTATTATCGTTGGGATAGGAAAATTACCATTATCTGCACTATACCTTTTTATTACAATTCAATGTATGAATGAATGAATGAATGGATGGAACGAAAAAAACAAGAAGAAACACACCCCTTAATTTCTAAAGATAGTAATTGTTGTTCATGTTTTCATGCTCATTGACATCCTTTAATCTCATGTCAACAAGAATTATTACTGCATCAAAGAAACCGGAATTCCTCCATAACATAACACACGTATTTAAAAAAATAATTATTGTCTTTATGGGCAGCAGTTGTGCATTTTTTTCACACATGTTTATGAACTTTATTCCCTATTCCCTTGTCATTTGTTATACATAATAATTCACTAATCATTATAAGAAAAATATGAAATTGTTACATTTTAATTGTTGGTATAGAATATGGAATCTATCACATTATACCTTGAAGACAACCCACAAAATGACTTGCTTATTTATCTTGTATGTTGTACAACATGGGCATTTCGAGACATGTCCAAATCCTGAATTCCGTGGATGGACAGTGGACACAAAACACATGATGTGTAGACTATAGACTATAGACGGTGACTATATAGTCCAATCTAAATAAGTAGCTAACATGAGAAAAACAACACAAAGCCTTTTCAGTACATGTGTAAATGGTTATCATCTTGAGAACTTGTTCACTTCACTTTGCTTTAGGTTTACTGTCACTGTTGATTTGCTTTCTTTTTTTATTTGGTTTGCCGAACGATTTTTCCTATTTATCCTAGATTTTACCAAATATTATATGCACAATGTATTAAAGTTTAATTATTGTGAAAAAATAAAAGCAACCTGACACTTAATCTAAAATGCACATCATAACGGTATGTATAATTTATCATTTGTCTCAAAGTTAAAAGATGTAGAATATATATTATTATAAGTTATAAGATAATCGTAAGATGCTTTTTGTTCCAAAATAGGTAAAATATTGTCGAAATTTCCTTTTAACTACTGTAGTAGTAATGACCAATGTGCATTCAACAAAGAAATGTGTAATATCATATACGTAGCGATCGTTGTATTCATTCATGCTTCATGTTTAGTTTTCCGACTACTGTTTTACACTCGGCACCTCCTTCTCACTTTCCTTTTCATTGCCGAAGCCTTTTCTTCTTAACCTTCAACAAGTTTTTGCAAGCATCAATGTAAATTAAATCAGAGTGGAGTAGTGATGATAATTTGCATGGTATATCGTCTAATTTACGAGAGTACAATATAATATAAATATAAAGTTTATTGTCTTAATTATTGAGCTATACTACGATTGTTGTTGTCTGTGGTGTTGACAGGAGATTGTCGGTGTTGGTAGTCACAATGAGTCATAAACAACATTATCTAATGTAGGAATACCATAAGAGTTGTGGGCAGATTATCTCTCTCACTTCTCTGACCATATTTACACCTTCACTACAATCACTGTGTGTAGTGTGTATACTGTGTACTGTACGAGTAAAACATACAATGCTCAACCATGTTAAACGTATGTACATATGGATAAATAAATATGTGTGTGCACAGGAATCACACTGGTCATTGGTTATTTATTTGTTATTGTTATTTAATCTATCTAGTATCGACAAAGGTAAAATTTATTAGAGCATAATCACTTTACTTTTTACTGAAGAGCAAAATGAGCCCACGCTAACAACTACAATGGCCTTTAAGTTTAAGAACCAGAAGGAGCTCTTATTTTCTAACGTCCAAAATGAAATTATATTGTATATAGCTAATAGTTAATAGTTAGCGTAATTTTTAAATTATGGAAGAAAAAAATAGAATCTTGTTTAGTAAAATCCAGAGTTGAATTTTTATGACAGTTGACAAAAAACGTAAACTAATTAGACACATATTGATTCATTTGATACAGGTAACGACAAATATAGAATATCGCTTCTTCAGATAGATATTTACCAAAGTATAGATTATAGATTATAGATACAGAGAGCGGAAAGTTAGAGTAAAGAATTTCCAAAATGCAGTTTGCTTCACGTATCTATTCATACTTTTATTTAGCACTAGCTAGACCACAATTTTTGGACAGAAAAAGAAGAAACGCGTAAATAAATATATACGCAATACTTTTGGTGTCAAAAACAAACAGGGAAATGAAAAACCACTTGTCTTGTCTTTGACTATTTATTGAACTTGTTAAAACGTTTACGTAATAATGTACATTATAATTTACGATTTTTATATGAAACACGGTTAAATAAAAAATAAATTAATCATCATTATTCTCTATACACGTAAACTTGAAAGTTAAAAGCAAAATGATCAGAAAGCAGAAAGCAAAATTGGATTGTATGGAAATAGAGTTTAAAGAATGTCTCTGCTAAATTATATAACTATATACGAATATATATGCACTGACCATTATGAACTTTTATTTTATTTTATGGCTTTTAGTTGGGTGCAGCAAAAGACCAAAGGTACATACAAGATACATAATACGTAACACGAATGAATAAAGAATAAATTATGATGAAATTAAAAGAAATGCACGAAGGATAAATGCATAAATAACGAAACTGAGAGGACAAGAACGTATAATAATAATATACATAGTGGTTTACACTCCAATTCTCATTCGACATTCAATTGAGTGAGAATTATAAAAATTCGTAGTGTCGCCTCTCTCTCAAAGATTAAAATGCTAATTATTGGTTTAGGCAGTGGTAATAAGGAAACATATTTCGGAAAATTATCTTGTTTTTTCTCCTTCTCCTTATACCTTATAGATATCCGACACTAGTTCATTAAAAGTTAAGTGCATCCAGTTCACGGGAAAGCTTCAGAGTAACTGGAAAGACCAAAATGTAGATATATTATTATATAAACGTTACATTAACAAAGTTGAGTTAAATTCTTCTCTTTTTACTTTTTAACAATACAACCTACAAAATACTATTGACAATAATCAATAATAATTACAATATCCAAACCAAATAAGGTTTAATACAGGCCCTCTCAGTTGTCTACAGAGAAAACATGCATACCTGTTAATTTCTCCTTTTCACTATCCCATTTAGCATTTCCACCCTATAAGAAACGAATTTTAGATTTGGGTTACTGTATCTTACATCTTACACGTTATATGCATTACATAGTTGTCTTACGTTTTCCATATCTTTTGATCACGTGAACTATTTGCTTGACCAGAAATTCTTAGATGTTTATATATACAATGGAAAAAATTTACAATGAGTAAAGAAAAGGATTTTCCTTACATTGGGATCAACTGGATGAGGAAGATCAAAACGCAAAATGTATTTTGGTGACCGCAAGTTTAATACATTTGTCTGTATGTCTAGTTTTACTTGCTTGAAATTTTCTCCAGGTAAATCAATAACCACAACCAAATTTTCACAGCTAGCAGTGCAAGGCGTTTTTCCTCCCATCTGAAGAAATGAATGAAGATGATTTTAGCATGTCCATGTAGAATATATGTATATATATATGTACAATGTACATGTATTGGATGCAGATTTTATGCTGGACACCAAATATTTTAACTAAATCTCTATTATGTTGCTTTAAAAGAAACAGTAATATAAAGTATAGTATAATATTGCGTACTAACTTGTAGATAAATGTCTTCAGAGGAAACTGCCTGACGATAAAATGTCTCAAAATTCGGTTGTATCCGTGGGTCATTAGAAAGATCAAACGTGGCTCCTTTAGTCTTGTACTCTGCTTCTTCCTTTGTCCATATGCTCTTATCTTGTGACCTAACTCTATCTCCTTGACAATGTGAATGTCCATCAGATCCAGCTGTTTTTACTACTTGCTTTTTAGAGGGACCAACAGATCCTGGTCCTGTAATTATATAAATATTTAACAGCTCTCGTTTATATTGGGGCATCCGCGTATATAGCATTTACAGAAAACGTGTGGTATTTTATGAACTAATGCATTATTATGCAGGTTTATGACTAGAATAACACCTTGGTGTTCTTCTAGTGGTTTATGAATGTTGAAATATAGCAGAAGGAGTATGAGTTCATCTTAACACTTACCAAGATTAGAAGACGGTCGACAAGAGGATTCAGTGTCACTATCACTATCATTGTGTGCATCAACATTTAAAAGTTTTGCTATTCCTTCAATTGTACTAAAACCTAAGTCCATGGTGTTAGTTGTTAGACAAACAAAATGCCCAGGTTCATGCAGTATAGACAAATATCTTTACTAGTTAGTTCACCGTTGCTGTTCTGTTTATTCTTCCTGTAATTCTTAATTCTTATTGGTTGTTGAACACTTTTATTTTATTTTTACATTTTATATGAAATGGGAAATGAGTATTTTTGAATGTATATAAATAAAATAATACTAATATAGAATATCAAGGCCCTTTAGAATATCTCTCATAAGGTCCGTGCATTGGCAATGGCAACCCATTAGATAATACATTGTCCCGTCAGCAAATGCACTGACCTTGATGGGACTTTTCTAAAGGGCCTTGTAGAATATGGAATCGAAAATCGAAAATGAACTGGAGTATTGACCAATCAAACGAAAATTGCCATGACACTCTGCATTGGAAGCTGGAAATGAAGCGTGCTCGCGATGCATTTAGTTTTTAGATGCGTGGACATCATGTACAATGTACATACCAAGGCCTTTTAGAATCTGTAATATTAGAGATTCTAAAAGGCCTTGGTACATACAACATGATTCTGACTGTTTTATTTAATGAATAAAATAACTCATAGTTAAGAAAAAGGGCACTTTTCTAAATCAAGCGTTCCTAATGAACTTACATACGATACTATGGTGATGATGTCAATCCAATCATGAGTATAGTTCTATACTAATTGATCCTTTTACGTATAATATGAGTTGTATCATTATGTCTGCCTATACAATGTTGTTGTACAATGTGAGGGTTGAGAATATTATACTCTTAAAATTCAAAATTGTTTTAAAATATGAAGAAAAACTATGATGATTATTACAGTTAAAATGTTGTTAAAATGAACTATTTCAGCACTTTTATACTATGTATCTATGTACATACTTAATATGTAAAATACTTCAATAATAAGGAATAAAAGCTCCAAAAATAGATTCTTGACAAAGTTTAGTGAATACAAGGACTTTAATTAAGTTCAAGTATTACATTACAAAATACATTGATCGTGATAATAATACATTTTATAAAATATCAGTACTTCTTATTATTTACATTTTATAGATGAAAAAAAAACACACACACGAAGTGACTACATCAGAATAATAGCACTATTTTTTTACAATAATAATTCATGAAAATAGTCACTTTGTATATAATATATTATCGGAACATTATTATAGGATTACAGTTCTTATTTAATATAATAAAATTAAAATAAAACAACAAATGACAAACCGAAAATCAGTATGAGTTCATTTTGATGTAGATTTTGAAGTAAAATATGATGTAAATAAATTTTACAATAAAACATCAGTATAATATTTTATAATACTTCTATTAATATATAAGAATTGTTTTATTACTGCATTGGAAATAAAAGAGTAAAGTTAAAATGCTTATAGTTGAGTTACTTACTTATAAGACTTTGAAAAAACTCTATAGAATTATTATTATTATTATATTATTGTTCTTCAGTCACTTAATTAAACCGGACTTTTTTCCCTTCAAAAATCGGAAGTTTGGACGTTGCTGACTGCACATTAAATTTAAAGCTATTATTACCGACGTACTGTCAATAAAATTACTGGGTGAAACAAAAAAAAATCCTTCAAAAAACAAGAGTAATCCATTTAAAACGCGAACTTGAAAACTTGACAATAGTTAAAGTCTACAAAACAAAAAACAATACTATTATTCATATTACATACAGGACGAAATGTACTTATTTCTGGATAGTATAACATAATATTATGTTACTCCACTATACTTCATAGGTACAGAAATATACAAGAGAGAGAAAAGAATTTTGAACATTTCAACTTTTGTGCGCTATTTATTCTTGAACAAGTTATTCATTCACATAGGAATGTCATTTAAACAAAGTTAAATTATTGCATATTAGGACAATATTAGGCAAATTTAAATGATGTTTGTACTTTTTAAATATCAACTTATTCAACATGCTGCATTTCTTTCTATAATTATGTCTAGTTGTTCTACATTTATGTAGAAAACTCACATTTCCGTTTGTGGAGAATAGAATGTCAAGACACATTTTACAAAAAGAGTTTCATGTTGCGCTTTACGTAATTGGTGGGCTAACATCTTCTCTTTATACAACATATAAAACTATATGTTTAAGGAGGAGATGCGGGTTTGCCATGCTGCAAATAAAAATAATTTTTGGAAGGAGCCGAATGCTCCTACAATTAAATACTAAAGACAATTTCGTTTCATTACATAATTAGTACATAATATGCGCCATGTATTTTAATTTCTACGCAGAAGTGAATATAGTACTGTAATAATAATATTATAGTCCTATACTAGAGCCATATTTATAAGGTTCTCATATTAAACGTTTTCTGGAGGCATCTAGAAACGTTTTCAAGATATCTGACTTCATAATAAAAGATGATAAGGACTAAGAATCGTTTTTTTTTGAAGGTTTCTAACTGTGATTTTTGTGGAGAACCAATGAAATTATCTTTTATACTAGACAAGAAAAAAGAGCAGTACAAACATTTGTCAAACACAAATAAAATACTAGCATTCTTGAGGGTACTTTAAAATCCCTGTTATTTGAGTTATACACTTCTGGGCTTGCACTTAAATTTCCATAGTGACTATAGACATAGATTCATCCGATGTAACTAATCCATTAAAATCTGAAGTAACTATAGAAACTCACATACTTACGTATAGAAGTGCATAAATAGATTTACGAAAAAAATCTCGAAAATACCCAAATAAAACGAACTCAATTTTTCTTTCTCATACATTTTGATAAGATATTATCCACTATCGACTGTCTAAAATCTATATTATGGTACTTCTGAAACCTAAAACTATAATCATAATGTATACAACCACAAACAAAACAAATAAGTATACAAAGTAGAATATAAAATAAAATTCATGTACATGTATGAATGTCATGCATTCCTGCTATCAATCTGTCTAATAATTGAATGTACCTTTGCTAGAGTTTTCAAGTGAATAAGAAAAGTAATGTTTTAACTATCTATTAAAATACTATTTACATAATACCCAGTAATTAGTACTACATTATGTAGAACTGTATAGACTATAGACTGTATAGATTGTATAGACCACAGTATACAAGACTTGTACTACAAGTACACAGCAAAATATATTATTATAATACATCTATACGAAACGACTTAAAACATGCGTACAGATTACAGATTGTTCTTACTTTGCAATATAGACTATAAGTACTAACAACATTCTACAAGTTTATAAGGGTTTTATCAAAACAAATCACTACAGGACAACAAAGACTACCTAATAATATATTTGTAGCAACATAATTATGTATTTTGCTTCCATTCAACACATAATGCCTGAAACTGTGCCTTTGATACCTGTAATATTCTCAGATATTTTTAAATTCATCATCCATACATAACTCTTGGCGATGCTAATTAATAGTTTAATATTGTAATATTCATAAAATGTGTTAGTATTTTTAAATATAAAGTACCTGTTATGGTATATTTACGTACTTACTTGATATTATTCAACCATACTTACATCTCAATGTAAACGCAGTCTGGGTTACCCAGAATCCAAAATAGGATGAATATATATAACCAATTGGAATCTTTTGTCGTTTATCAACAAGCTCCATATATCATGTATCTGAATTCCTCCTGTAGAATAACCAAAATGATCATTGTAATTTATAATAACACAAAGATAAACAAATTACTTAAACAAAACAACACAAATTATGAAGAAAACCAAATAAAATGCTTTCACAATTATAGTTTATAGTGGTTTCTCCTCTTTGGTACTAAAACTACAAAAACGTTATCAGAATACTTTTTTAAACTAGGTCACAAAGTAGATTAAAGACTTACAACTTCAATATTATTCTACATTGCAATTAGTAACTTTATTTTATAATTATTTCGAAATTCACGAGCAAAACTTTAGAAAAACCGTTTGAGGAGAGGAAAGAGAGTGAGGAATGAGGAAAGAGAAAGTACAAAACCCAAGCGAGGCCTCAAAATTTACCGGCTTCTTATTTGTATTCTGAATTTGTTTATATATCGAGTCATGATGCATAATGCATAACCTTGTAAAAAGCACTTTCTCCAAAACTGTTTTTAATAAAATAGAACATGATCAAAACCTTAATTAACTAACTATAATCACTTCTGAATGTATATAGCTTTTGTAGTATTTTTCACATGTATAAATAGCGACATTTGGTTTTCCGCTTTTTTGGTAATATTTAAATAGATGTATATATATACATAAATGCACGAAATTAAATTTTAAATAAAAGTAAATGCAACTCTCTCTCTCTAGTGTTTGGCTATAGATGCATAAGTATGTGATTAAAATGACACTAGAAACTATAAAAGTCCACAGTTATCCAAAGCGTGTAATTTACGATTTACTTATGAAATACGAATGCATTTAGTATGATGTATTTAGTGTTTATAGTTTATACAGTTCATTTATACGTTGGGTAGCGTATTATGTATAATTTTGTATTATTTCATAATATTTTATTCTAGACATATTTATTTTATAAGTAGTAGTACATAGTTATGTTTTTACGTATTTGAAGCTTCATGTTGCTCATGGAGAATATTATATAACATTTGTATTCAAAATATAGAATTAGAAGAAAGATTTATACTTAAAAAAAAGCTCACAACGTACTTAATTAAAGCGACCAAATGAAGTTGTGGGAAAGAGAAAATAAAAAGATTAAACGATTAAACTATATTATTTTATATACATATTATATAACAATTTCACAAAAATTACAAAATTAGTATACAAGGGACAATAATACATGAAATTATTATTATTGCTATTATGCATTTCAGTATATTTTCTGACACACAACTTTGATAAGTATTTTGCTTACTGTACTAAATACACAATAATATAAACTGAAAACATGAAATGGCAGCTCTTTTTGAACTTTGAACAACAAACGACAATAAAGTTTGAACTATATTTGAACATAATTTTAAGAGTGATGGCATGACATGAGTATATATCTTATGTATAATGTATTACAATTTAAACGTAAATATACGGTACAACTTAGAGAGCAGGTTGTGGTAACAGTAGTAGGTACATATATGATACATTCATAACAAAATTCTATACTTATATTATTATGTTGTACAAAAAATGATTTCCTCTTTTTGTTTCACCTAAACTAGGGTTTTTTCTCTGAGTAGGTATCATTTCCTTCTTCTTGGATCATCCCCTTTGTTTGTGACATCAGACGAAGTAGCATCTATGTATACATATATGTGAATAATTAACACATTTGAGCATTTTAAACTTACTATCGAATAATCGAAAATATATTATATTCTATTTTTAAAAACACATAATGAGAAGAACATAATATGCACAAAATGTTGAAAATTGGATTTATACCGTCAATAATACTTTTTGCTTTTGGTTTTGGATTTTTAAGATGGTGCTCCTAATTTACTAAGTCCCCATGATAAATAATCAGATTTTGTTGCAGCTTCATATTCATCAACTAATTCTTGTACAACATCTCTAGAATCATCCAATTCACTCAAGTCATCTTTAAAAATTTCTTCTTTACGGAATTGATCCAGAAAAGCCTCACGCTTCCTTAACTTGTCGTACTGCTTTATAACGCTTGTAAACAGCTAGAAGCAAGCATCAAATATTAAATACATACTATATATATTTATAAAACATACTTTTTATGGCTACATTACAATTCTTAATATTTGTATCTTATTTTTTATTTATAAAAAAAAATACTGGAGTGATAAAAATGTAAACAATAAAATAGGTAAAACAGGTAATATCTGGTAATATCCTTACCGAGGAAATATTTGTATGATTGGCAAGCATTAACCCTGAAACACGATGAGTTGTTTGAATGTATGGAGATTTCTTGGATAACGCTACTTGAATACTAGCTGGACTCCAACTAATAAAGCTAACTAATTTTCTCTCACGAATTCTTTGTAAGGATTTATGTACTTGACCTGGATCAACTTCTCCCTATGAAAGATTACCATAAACTTTTAAAGTTACATCATCATAATTGGTATAGGATATTATACTACGCGTCTTTCACTTAAACATTTTGTTATTTATTACTAGTATGACAATTAACTGTACAACTTTAAATGATATTATAGAATAATACAATAATATATTTATAATAATTATTGATTATTTATATTTATACCTGAATAATATTTAATATTGAAATATATTTATGGTGAGCACTCCTATCCAATGAAGTTGAAACCATCATGTTTTTGGGTTGAAGGAGCCGTCTCATAACATCAAGAACAGTAGTTTTTCTAACTGAGGTTGTTTCATGTTCTGCAGTTAAAGGTGTATAACCAGTCATGAGGAAATGTAGCCTTGGAGTTGGGATCAGAGGTGAAATGAGTCCAATCAAGTCATTATTCATGTAGGAAGGATAACGTAATGTGGCTGTACTAACGGACATAATTGTGGATACTAAAGAATTGATTTGAGTAAATGATGGATTTTCAATATGAAGACGATCTGATGCAATACGATTTAAAGCCGTATTATCAAGAACAACTACACAGTCTGCACTTTGTGTTAAGCGTTTCAAAGTAAGAAGAGAATTATATGGTTGAACAACAACATCACTGTATATATATACACAGATGGGACAGAAAAAGAAAGCAAAAAAACATTATTTTTTTTTTACAATTTAGTTAATAATTATTATTCATAATAAAAGGCATGGGTTTTTATTCTATTTTCTTACCTAATTTCATCAAGATTAGGGAACACACTATAAGTTTGTACCAATTTCTTAGGAAAGCGATCCGTTATTTTTTCTAACATAAATGAACCCATTCCAGAACCAGTACCTGAAATACGACATGCATTTAGTATTTAGTATTTAGCATGATGTATGTATTTAGTGTTTATAGTTTATACAGTTCTTTTATACGTTGGGTAGCATATTATAACTTTTAGTACCTCCAGCAATTGAGTGACATAGTACAAAACCCTATATATTTTTTAAAGAAAGCACAAAACAAAAATTATCAATATCAATGATTAATATGATACTTGAAGAACACATAAATAGATTTTTTAAAAAAAAAAAAAACGCCAACCTCAAGACTGTCACTTCCTTCAGCTTCACGATCAAGAATATCAAAAATTTCTTCAGATAAACCATTTCCACGGCCATAGCCAGCAGCCCAATTATTACCAGCTCCACCACCGTCTTGGCTGAGATAAACATTCTCTGGATTGTATAACTAGAAAATTTTAATACATAAAATGTTTTATAGAACATTATACAATAAAAACACATCATATTAACACATTGCCTTGTGTATTTTCTATGCTACTATACTATGCCTACTAATAAGTTATTAGTAATAACTTGTCATCATCATCATAATCATACATATATACATATACAGTACATCATATGATTATTAATTATCTGTTTTTTACTTTTGAAAACGGTGACTGCAGGATTGAATTAATTACTCTAGGTTCCAAATCCATAAGAACTGCACGAGGAATATAATGTTCATCATCAGCTTGATAAAAAAATACATCTTTCCGATCAACTCCTTCCCTTGCATAAGATTCCAATTTTCCTTCTGGACTTATTCCATGTTCAGCACATAACTTTTTCCAAAACTCGAAACCAACTAAAATAATTTAGAAAAAGTTTTACTTAATATACTTAATAGTACTTAAATAAAATCATGGTTATCTTTTTTACCGGTATAATATATTATTAGATATTATAGATTATCATGAAATGGATGAAAAGGTGCAAGAAATTGTTAAAACACAGAAGAACTTACTTTGATTACCACATTGGCCGAGTTGAAGTGTTATCATTTCACACGGCATTTTGGCACAATATTAATTACACTACTACTAATTACTATTTAATCAAAATTAACTTTTCTCAACTGTCAACAATGAACAAATATCCCCGAATTTTTGGTTAACTTTCCCACAAAAATGTCCAAGGTTGGCGTGAACCATGAAGATTTATTCCTGTACACGCAAATTGAGTATGAGCTGTTTTTTTGTGCACAAAAAGATGTGAGACAATCAGGGTTTATTCCATTTTCAAACTAAATATATATACTTTTATTTTTTGATATTGTACTATCATTAGTACTGTTATAAACTGGTATGTGCATATGAAACAATCAAATATTAAACTGTTGTCATCATATCATATCATTATCAATGTTGTTATTGTAGCCTCTTGATTTGTTCCTTTTCACGTCTCTTGGTATCCTCGTTGTTAGCAGTAGCTTGTCAGAGTTTCACAGTTGTTAATGATGATCTTTTACATTTGTTAGTTGTTTGTTATTTGAATGCAAATATGGGTTCATCCTGGATATATCAACAAGATTGTGAATGTCCACTGGAGAACAAGTGTATATGATTTGTTATTTTTTATAAAGATTAAATTAAAAGTGCTTGTAGGCACGAAAAGCTACAGTTAGTGAGATCTGTTGGTACGAAACGACGAGTAAAAATAGCGGTCCAAGCATGTGTTAATGAATTTTGAACTTGTGTTCTCAGAAAGAATAAGTGACTCGTATGTTCAACATCTTTTGGTCTTCTCTCGTCATTATAATTAAAATTGGATAGTTAAGTGATGTTCGAGTGATATACACGGGATTCTGTGTTAAGTGAGGATAATAATATCATTTTGTGATTTGACAAAAATCTTCGATAATATTCAATTATTATTGATCTCATATTAGTCAATTCAAATGGCCGATTGTAAGGAAACTGCAAACGCAGATGGAACTCCACTTTCCAAAAGGTAATTTAATATTTAATATAACAAACACAAAAGTACAGTTAACTATTCATGATGGTTTTGTTATTATTGGTCTTGATTATGGACGTGTTACAATATGATTGGTATGAAGTACTATGTACTGTGGTGATTTCTCAATATAAGAATATATAACCATGTTTGTTTATATTATATTATTAAGTAATGCATACAGTAAATGATTATCATCGGCAAATTATTACAACAATATTATGCAGGATATATACATTGTTAGTATGATTAATTATTAATGATCCAAAAAAAACACATGTTAGTACACCATGATGGTATTATTAAATGAATACAAAGTAATCTACTATACTAACTTTAGTGTTAAAAAACAAGACATGGTCGCCTTTTCCAAAATTATGCACCTGTATTTTACCTAGTAAAAGTATGCAATGAGAACATTTTTTCCTGATGCAAGAATATATAAAAGTTTCAAGAAGCCGTAAAAAACATACTACCAATGACATATATGTAGATAGAAATGATTGTTGTGTGTTAAATGTTGTCTATTTATTATTTATTAATCCATATAATATTGACTCCATATAGTCCACCGGTATAATACATGATACATATTATACTAGAACTGATGATAATACTGTTAAATAAGTATTAAAGATTAAAATGTATAATGTTAATATTTTCTTTCTTTCTTTCTTTTTCTGGGTTCTATCTGGGTTTCAAATAAAAAGATGGAAATCGTAAATTAAAAAATCATCTTCAATCTGAACCACGGGAAAAATAAACAAGAAAGAGAGCGAGAGACTTATATTTTCTTGTATAACAAATTAAAAAAATAATCAATCAAAACAATGAGTGCAAGACTGTCATTTTATACTGCCAGATTATTAAAATGTGGTTTCAACAACTACTACCACAACAGCGGGTTTGGCCTAGGCTCAATCTCGCATCTACATCGGATAATAAACCCGGTGATGAAAATTCCAGCAACATACAATTATTGTGATGTTGCAGAAAAAAAAGTTCACCCGCGGTAAGAGCCTAGACCAAATTCCGTTATATCAAAAACACAAAAGTTGTTTCTGTTTATTTGCTGTAGTAAAAAAAAGGATAATATACATAATATGAATTATGAATAAGTGAATGAATGTAGGGTAATAGAACTCATGTGTTGCATTTAGTTAGTTTTTTGGACTAAATGTGCCTATATGTTTGTTTTTTTTTGAAATGTATGAAATGGTTCTATATATATTTACTCATGATTCTCTTTCTTTGCTTATATATGTCTATATTATAGTGAGTTGAAGAGGAGACGTAAAGCGGAAGAGAAAGCTAAAGAGAAAGCTGAAAAAGAAGCACAAAAAGAAGCAAATCCTCCCCAAACAAATGGGAATGTAGAATCCAAATCAAAGGCTAAGCCTAAAGATGCAGAAGGAGAAATTTCACCACGTGTAATTTGACAATAATTATTTATCTATCCACGGCATTGTGCTATAATATCCTCTTATTTAAAAGTATTTAACTTCAAGTTTTACCTAAATATGTTATAACATCATGCTTATTAATATTAATAATTATATTTGTTATTATTTATATTTATTAGGAGTATTATAAATTGCGTCTACAAACATTACAAGAATTGAAGGACCAAGGAATAAACCCATATCCACATAAATTTCATGTTGATACGTCTTTGGAAGAGTTTGTAGCTACGTATGATAGTTTGACTGATGGACAACACGTAGAAGATAAAAGTCTTTCCATCGCAGGTAAGAACATAAAAAACCACAAAAAAAACAATACGGTTAATACGGTTCAAACACCATAATAATTTACTTTGTAAATGACTATATTTTGTTAGTACAAGAGACAGTTTTGAGATAAGACTATTGAGAAATATTTTCTCTTGCACTCACTTGTACTTCAAAGAAAACAAAATTGTTGGTCATTTATCAACAGTATCATACATTTTTTTGATAAATAAAATGTTGTAAACCCATTTCATTATTTTACTACATGCTGTCATAACACATACCACTTATATTATATATTATATATGTACTTGTTAGTCATAGTATAATCTATCATTACAGTAGATTTTTTTTAACTATCCATTGTTTTATCTTGAATTGATGTTTATTGTACATTATATATGATCAAGCCAAGTATTAATATAGTTGTTGTGTATAATATTATGATGTATTTTATGTGCTATTCAATAGGTCGTATCCATTCAATTCGTGAATCGAGTACCAAATTAAGATTTTTCGATGTACGAGGAGAGGGAGTTAAACTTCAAGTTATGGCAAATGCTAAATTTTATAAAAATGCTGAAGAATTTGAAGATATAATGGATCGTGTACGTCGTGGAGATATTATTGGTATTATAGGACATCCTGCTAAAACTAAGAAGGTATTTCTTTTTATGAAAAATGATTCTGTGTTATTCGCACATGTGCACTTGACAAAATGTAATGATCGAAACAGTTTTAAAGACACAAAATGTAATGAGATAATCATGATGATGATGATGCATAAAATTTTCTTTGATGATAACTCTAATGACTTAACCAAACAGATTTTAATTCATAAAATGTATTACAAAAAAAGAAGAAGATAATGAACAAAGTAGTGATATTACATTTTAGTTCATTCTAAAAAAATTGGACAATATCTGCAATAATTTTTCCTGTTGTTTATCCTGTATTTTTATCGTTTAGGGTGAACTTTCAATAATTCCTACCGAGTTGCAAATTCTGACACCTTGCTTACACATGCTTCCTCATTTACATTATGGACTAAAGGATCAAGAGACTCGCTATCGAAAAAGATATTTGGATCTTATTTTAAACCAAGATGTGAGGAGGAAATTTCAAATCCGAGCCCAAATTATCTGTAAGTTTTTTTTTTCTTTTCTTTATCTCATTACGGATTACGAACTTACTAGTAAAAAGAATATAAACAAGAAAACCATATAAATATTGCAGATTTTACACTTACGCATCAAGTCTTATACATTGTAGTTTAAATGATTATGTGAAGATTTATAGTAACTTACATACTTTCATTCTCAGTTACTCAAACTTGTACAGATGTACAAATATATTCCATTTCACACACACATATCATGATTACACATTACACTAAATTTTCCTCTTTCCGAAAACAAAGAAATCATTAAAGGCAATAGTGTTTGTTGAGATTGTATTATGTACATAAAAGTCATTGATGTGAATAGTACATATTTAATATGTATGTACACATTCAAACGCTACGTGGTTTATATTTTGGATTAAGAAAGGAAAAAGAGTGTATATCGGCTTGGCCTATACATTCAATCAATAGATTTATTTTTCAAAGTTAAGTAAACAATATTTTAATACATTAAGAAATGTATTGTAAAGGCATTGGTATGAATTGTATGCACTCTGAACATTGTGTATATATTATAATATTATAATTCAATATTGTATTGCAGTAGTATTTAAGTACCAAACAGTATAGTCAAAGATATGATCACAGAATATACATAATTTGTTTACATGTTAATATGTTTAATGATAATATTATTACAAGTCTTTTACAAGCTGTAAAACGTATTGAGTGTGTACCGTATATTGTAATAATGTAGAAATGACCTTGAGGTTGCAAATAAAACGTTATCTCAGCTTTACATATGTACACATGTATCAGTCGGTCAGTGATTCATTTTGACACACTTATTTTTATGATGAAGATAAGCAGTTTCTGTAGTAAATAATAATGCAGGAATGTACGCACATGTGTTGGATACATACTTATCTGTTATTTTATTATTATAAATAATATTTACATACATGAAAGTGATTTTTGTATTCCTGTATAATATATACTATAATATTTGCATTTCGTGATGTATATTATTTTGATACCCTTACAACAGACCTTATAATATATTCTTTCTTGTATGGAAAAACATTGATATTGTACTATTATGATATTATAATATTATACTCATGAAAGAACTTTTTTTGTTTTTTACAGCATATGTAAGGAAGTTCTTTGATACCTTGGGATTTTTAGAGGTTGAAACACCAATGATGAACATGGTCGCTGGAGGAGCCACAGCTAAACCGTTTATTACACATCACAATGATTTGGATATTGATTTGTTTATGCGAATTGCACCAGAATTATATCTCAAGGTTTGTAATAATTATATTAGTTCACAAATGTAATCCTTTTTCTTCATTGACTTTGTCAATATGGTATATTATTATACACACAATATTTACTACAGTAAGACTTTTAACATTAAGCATGAAAATTGAAAGCGTTTTTTTGATGATGATGTGGCTTCTACTATTTTTCCCCATCGGATGATAAAAAAATATGTAGATTTTTTATTTATTTTTCCTTCCTTTTAAAGATAAAAAAGTATAAAGTGTAAAATTTTTTAAATTAATGTATAAAGTAAAAGTAGTTTAATGCGCAATTCAATAGTATTTGCAAATACATATTACATACATAATATCATGATAAAATTATGTACCTATAGGAAAATATATATAATGTGACGCATTTTAAGATGGAGGAAGGCAAAACGTGCAATACTGACTAAATATTATATCAATCAATGAATTTATTGTTTGTTTTTAGATGCTGGTTGTAGGAGGATTTGATCGTGTGTATGAAATTGGAAGACAATTCCGTAATGAAGGGATAGATTTGACTCATAATCCTGAATTTACCATGTGTGAATTTTATATGGCCTATGCAGATTATAATGATGTGATGAAACTTACTGAAGACCTTCTTTCTGGTTGGTTCATATTTATTCAACTGTTACAACTTGTAAAATTTTGATGTCAATGAATTATCAATTATCATATATTCTAGTATTGTAAATTAGCGTATATATATAATATATATATAAAACATACAACATATCAAGAAATGTCACTAGGAAATATACTATTATTATTATGCAGAATATTTTTAAAATGATAAACTATATACTTTTTATTTTTAGGAATGGTGAAATCCATTTATGGTAGTTATAAAATCAAAGTCCATCCTGAGGGTCCTGAGGGAGAAGAAGTCGAAATAGATTTCACACCTCCATTTAGACGAATGAGAATGTTGCCTGACCTAGAGAAGGAACTTGGAGTATCTTTAGGTAAACTGTCATATATATAATATATACAACTGAGCAATCAGCAATATAAATATAAATAATATATCACAAATCATTAGAACTAAAATATAATAATATTTAAATTTAAATATCACTAAACTGGTGTTAGATTATTAAAAATTTCATGCTTATATGTATTTATTTTACTATAGGTTCATATGAGAATTTAGGCTGTCCTGAATCCATACGTCAATTGACTCAAATGTGTGAAAAACAAGGAGTTGAATGTCCTCCACCCAGAACATGTGCAAGATTACTGGATAGACTTGTTGGTCATTTATTAGAATCACAATGTATCAATCCAACATTTATACTCGATCATCCGCAAATTATGAGTCCATTAGCAAAATATCATAGAACAGAAAAGGGATTAACTGAAAGATTTGAACTTTTTGTCCTCAAACGTGAAGTACGTGTACATTCCATAATATTATACAATAATTAATTTTTATTTCACAAAAATCCTGGATCAAATATCAAAACTTGCATGTACTTGGGGAGATCATAATACATAATGTATTATGCATTAAATAATGATTAATCTGATGCTTTTTTTCTGTCAATTTGTAGGTATGTAATGCTTACACCGAGTTGAATGATCCAGTCGTACAGCGTAGTCGATTTGAACAACAAGCTAAAGTAAATATTAACTTGTTGATGTTCATGATAATGCTCTTATACTGGTTGTTTATTGATGTAATGTAGATAATATGACAGTATAATGTTACTAATTTTCCATGTTTTATTTGTTTGTTTGTAGGACAAAGCTGCGGGTGACGATGAAGCACAAATGGTTGATGAAAATTTTTGCCAAGCATTAGAATATGGTCTTCCACCAACTGGTGGTTGGGGAATGGGTATAGATCGACTAGCTATGCTCCTCACAGACTCGCATAATATTAAGGTAAAACAGTTTTTAAAATTTTAAAACTAAAATTTTGTACCCTGTCAATCAATCAATCGAAAGCTCTGCTCATACGAAAACTTTCTTTTAGTATGATGTAACGTAGAGACGGGTCTTCTGTAGATTGCCTATAGTACTAAGGTAATATCTAATATGTATATTTGTACATTATTGCGATTTTAGGAAGTTCTCTTGTTCCCTGCTATGAGACCCGAAGATCCTGCTAGTAAAGAAACTGATCAAGTAGATGTAACTGGTGCAGTGACAGCAGCAAAAGTATGACGGAATAAATTTTTCCTATCAATAAAAGTGTTTTGGGTTACAACTTTTTCACATATTATAATGGTTGTAAGTTCCCTCTTTAACTAAATCAAGTATTTATTATTCACATAATTAGAGCTCTCTATTCATCACTCAAACGTTAGCACTCAAATATTTGAGTGTCAATCTTTTCCTTTCACTCGCGCATGTGAGTGATTGCGTGAGTGAGTGTTAAACTCAAATGAGTGAGTGTTCAAATGAGTGAAAGAGAGTGGAAAAGATTGTGAAAGATTGAAAAGATTGTTAACACTCAAAAATCTTTCACATTTAAATCGAGCGCGTACTTACATATGTACATACCTAATACTTAATGTACAATGTGAATTATGATTGTATTATTTAGTTGTGGTTAAGTACCAAACATAATAAAAAATATGACAACAATCAATTTAGTGAATACAATTTTAATTGAAATTAACATACTTCAATCTTCAAAATAACTTAATGTAGTACTTTAATTCATTTTGAACGGCCTGACCATAAATATTAAACCATAATTAATTAACTATTCATTAAAATTTTGAAAAACATCCAAACAAGATAGTAGTGATGTTCTAAATAATAGATTAACATTTAAAAATACAGGACAAATCTCGTTTATAATTAGCGAACATAAAATTCAATATGACAGAATAATTATTTTAGTGGTTAAGTATCGAGCATAATATGAAATATGACAACAACTAATTTAGGGAATACACTTTTTATTGAAATTAACATACTCCAATCTTCAAAATACTTTACTGTAGTACTTTAATTCACTTCGAAGGACCTGATGTTTAAAAGTTATACAATAATTAATTCATTTAATGAACTTTTTCAAAAACATCAACATTTTGAGAATGTCATACTTAATATTTAATGTTTAATAGAACAGGACAAATTTTGTCTAATAAACGAGCATATAATATAATATTGACAACATAATTATTTTAGTAAACGCAACCGTTACAAATAACATACATCAATAACTTTTAACCAAAATTTTGATCACGTTTTAAATAATGTTTAAAGTAATGCAGGGTACACTTTAATTAGGTACCGGGCATAATATATTTTATGACAAGAAAAACTAACTTCATTTCAAAGCTACTAATGGTTAAAAATTATGTCATAAGTCATAATTAAACTTTTTGAAAAACTTCAAAATTTGCTAATGTTCCAAATAATTTTAAAATCATACAATAAATTTTGTTAGTTTTGCAAGTTTTAATCATATATTACGCAATACGCATAATACGTAATTATGCATTTGGCTATGGCAATCATGAATTTTCGGTAAAAGGCTTGCTAATGGTAATTATAAGTAAACGTCCAATTCAAAATTTCTGCTGTGGGTAATCAAAAATTCTATTTTTTATTATTATTTAACACTACAGGCAATGTCCTGATTTCTTTCAGGAAGTACCCCATTTTCTCAAAACAGTTAATTTTAGCCTAAAATTGTCATATATGCCAAAAATGCCAGTTTTGGCTAAATTTTCGGGTCTAAAATCGTTGTTTTAGACTACAAGTCTTCTTTTTTGGCCAAAATACTCATTTTGGGGTAAAATAAATAACTTGCAGCCACATTGTTTAATTTTGGCATTAAAAGACAAAACATCAGGTTTTTTGGCCCAAAACAAAGGATTTTATTACAGAAGTAAAAAGGTTAACCAAACCTTAATGTTTTTGCTTAAGAGCACAATTTAGCCCAAAACTAGGCATTTAAAATAACATCTTTTACCAAAATTTAGCTTTTTTAACTTAAAATTTGAACTTGAGCCCAGAACTAACTTTTTTAACGTAAAATTATTACTTTTAGCCAAACTAACGATTTTAGCCCCAAAATAAGCTATTTCAGCATAAAGTTATTCATTTTGGACCAAAAATGAGCTAAGCTAGCCCAGGTGTACAATACAACAAGTCTTCGAGATATTCAACAAAACACATAGAAGAGACGGAATTTTCGCTAGGAAAAACTATCCAACCGTTTTGTTTCACGGTGTAGCATCTAAATGTGATTTTTGATGCACAAATATTTGCATCAAACTGGCTCACAACAAACATCACAAATTTTGAGGGGTCTGATGTTTTTAGGACATACTATATATTGTGAAAAAAATAAAACGGTTTTATCATGTGGGACACTCTGTATCTTTTCTATAAATTGTATTCTAGCAATATTCTGAATTTAATTACCATTCCTCAAAAATTGTAAAATTGACAAAATTTACCATGTATGCTCATAAACATTGATCAAGGGTTAAAAAAATTTGAAACATTTTGGATGTTATTTAGGCGTGTTTTTCGCCTGATCATTTGGCAAAGAAAGCTAACTTGGTGCATTTTTAAAGATGGAGTTTAATTTTGCAATCAATTTCAATCTAATGGTCCAAAATTTTGGATAAATAAATGAAAGAGAATTTAATTCTGTGTTTTAG
>JAQGBH010002173.1:0-26159 GCA_034698265.1 Sminthurinus aureus | reverse complement strand
ACAAGTTCATGTACTACTAATTATTATAAATCGTAATAATAATAATAATAATAATAATAATAGTAATCATTAGTATACAAAAACGGCAACCACAAGATTTATTAAGTGTAAGTAACAAAAGATTTAATTCAAGATTTAATTCAAGAACAACAAAAAGAAGAAGGAGAACAAGAAACAAAAAGGAGAAAAACAAAACAACAAAATTAAACAACCATCACACATTCACACCATCGTCATCATCAATCAGTTGTCATATTTGTCTATGTTTCCAGAAATAAAGTGCACGACTTGTAAAATATATCTCAATATAATATTATTATAGCAACTAATAATAACTAATATTAATTAACTACAATTAATAAATTCACAAGAGGAAGGAAAAGAAGTAGAAGAAGAAGAGGAGGAAAATGGTCGTCAAAATCTCATCAAATTTAAAACACTGCCTACATTGTCTTTTTTTATTTATTGTTATAATTTCCTTTGAAATCTTGTCGGGTGGTTTAAATTTTGGCAAGAATAAATTAGACGAACTCAATCCATGGGTTGAATATGGAGTGATACAATCAATCATCTTGTATGTTTTAAGACTGCTCACATTTTTGGCATTGCCACAGGTCATCTTCAATCTTTTAGGCCTAACACTTTACAATGCATTTCCGGAGAAGATTGTGCTAAAGGGATCTCCATTATTAGCACCGTTTTTGTGTATTCGTGTCGTGACTAGAGGAGACTTTCCAGACTTGGTCAAGAGAAATGTGATCCGTAATTTAAATTTATGTTTAGATGTAGGTGTAGAAAGTTTCATAATTGAGGTAGTGACTGATAGACCGATTCCTGGTCTTAATGAATATTCTCGTGTAAGAGAGGTTGTCGTTCCTCCAGGATATGTGACCAAAAGTGGTGCCTTGTTCAAAGGTTATAGTGATTTCATTTATTATTATAATATTTATTATTTATTATTGTTGTTGTTGTTATTTATTATTATACTTTTTACTCATGTTTTGTATTTGTATTATGATATTTATCTTTATATTATTATGCATCTTTTCAAAAAAGAGAGATTGAGAGTTGATCACACATCTATCGTATTCATAATAAAACCTACAATCTTTGCTGTTTGTTAATTAATCAAAATATAGCACGAGCTCTACAGTACTGTCTAGAGGATGGTGTGAATATCTATTCTGATTCAGACTGGATTGTTCATCTTGACGAAGAAACTATTCTTACTGACAATTCTATTCGAGGAATCCTCAACTTTGTTCTCGATGGAAAACATCAATTTGGTCAAGGTGTCATCACTTACGCCAATGATCAGGTTAGTATTTCAACCATTTGATTTACATATTGTTATAGTATAAAGTATATTATTATAAGAGCATCTGTCTTGTTAGTTATTGATGATATTTTGTAGTTTTTATTAATTGTTCTATTAAAGTCATGAACATAATAATATAATATAATAACATGATAATATAAAATATTTTTAAGGTGGTAAACTGGATGACTACGCTAGCGGATAGTTTCCGTGTAGCTGATGACATGGGAAAAGTGAGGGCTCAATTCTATCTCTTTCATAAACCCTACTTTTCATGGAAAGGATCTTATGTTGTAACTCAGGTATGTAAAAAATAATCTATTTCTTTTTTCTACTAAAGTTTTTCTTGGAAATTAACTACTTCTTAACATATCATAGTATTATCGTAATAGACATAAAAAATATAGTTATCAGGAATAGTTTGAAAACTTCTGAAATTGTCTATATAACACTTTTTTTTAAGCAAAAGACATTTAACATTTAACTAACAGAATTTGTTTTCAAACGATCGACGCATCGAATCGCATACATAGTAATGTCCCGTAGTAACTTAAGGGTCAAAATTTGATGTATATCTATCCATAAATTTAGAATTTTGAAGAATTTAGACATAATACATAGATTTATAGAATGGCTATTTTACTAGTAACTAGTAATTAGTAATACACAGTACATAAAAAACTCTCCGGTCATCTTTCTTCGTCATGCATTCATTCATTCCATGCCTGTACACACACATGTGCTCCTATTAGTTTAACTACAGTATTACATTATGTATTATGCATGCAGGCAGGCAGCAGAGTAGAGAATTGGTATAGTATCGGGACGAATGCATTTCTAATCTTTAGCTTTAGTGGGTGAGTCACTACCGCTACCAATACATAATATACTAAATAATACTAATATTATACATAATACATTATAAATGCATGCATATGTTTTCTAGGGATTATGTTATAAGTCATCTTCAAACCGCCCCTCGTGTGTCCTTGTCTATAATTCAATGAGGTTTGATAACCTCTTTAACTTACCCAACTTTTTTCTCTTTCTGGTCCTTCCCGTTTTTCCATTATACATAGTGAGAATAATAATAGTCCGATAAAAACTTCACTTACCATTTGCTATTTTTTCTTCTCACTCCAAAATACTTTCTTAATACATAAATACATATATATATGTACAGAAGGTTTCATTGAAAATGAAAGGGTAATATAAGTAATAATCAATCAGTCGTAACTATTTTTAAGAAAAAGTGACAGGAATTCAGAATATACGCCCACTAAAAAATAGCCTGAATATGAAGAAAAAACGGTTGACAGTTAAAAAAGGAAAAGTTTTGCTTTTCAATGAAATACTATATATTCTACAATATATAATATGTACATTCAAGTTATTAATTATGACTTATTACTGTACATGCTTTGAAATTTCAATGCAAAAAACTTTTTAAAAAGAATTATAATTTTTGCAATTTTTTGTTCTGAACTTTGTAAAATTTCTCATGTATAATACTTTGGCAATAAACTTATAATTTAAAGTAACAGTAGACCTGGTTTTAATACGTGTCTTTGAGTTCTAAATAACATCTCGTTTACTTTTAAATTGTGAAACTAACTTTGTTCGTGTGGTTCGGTTAGATTAAAATTTGGACATTGTACATATTATGATGTATATGTATTTTATTACTTAATACAATAATAATGAAAAAACTAATTCTTCTTCTTTATTTTCTTTCTGTACATCCCACACACACAAAAAAAACACTCTTGTGCTATAACATATTTTTTGAACGAGAAAGCAAAACGAAAATTTCCTATTCGTCTTGGAAATAAATGTGTGTGCATGCAATATGCACGTGCTTGTTCAAAAAAAGTCATAAATGCTTCTACATTCAAAAGTAACAGTAAAAGACGGGATTAAAGAGATGGTTTAAACTTTGTCGTCGACATCTCAATGTCTAGACTCAATGCAGACACTCCCATACACAATTTATACAAATATAATACCCTTTCCGTTTAGAATTTTCACCGTATAATAGTTTTGGCTCAAGAACTCATTTCTCTCTCTATGTGTATATAAATGTGTATATATGTATATGCATATGTATATCTGTTGCGTTTCGTCACTGTTTAGCCATATTGTCACTCTGTATCATGTACCATGTACAATGTACAAGGTTAGTAGCTATTTTTTGTCTAATGATATAGGTTATATAGACAAATGGTTCCAGGTCTAAAGTAATTATTGTTTTCCAAGTCAACCGACGCAGAATTAGGTAGACAAAAAGACGACAACTTGAGATTTGAGAGAAGTGAGAAAGAGAGGGAACGAAAAAAATCTTTTTCAACTTCATTGGCTTCACTCTTTCTCTTCGACTGTTCTTCTTACTTCTTACCTCTTTGGTATTCCGTCTATCTCGTGTTTCTTATCTCACATCTTTTCACTCAACTCAACTCATCTAATCTCATTCAAAGATTTATAATTAATTTTCCTGGGTGTTAAAATGAAAACAAGGTTTATGATGTCAAATGTATACACAGTATAAACAAAATGTTTCATCTGTACAAGACATGGAAAGTAATTAACAATCTTTAAACGTCAATTTTTGATGGTTTCTAAAATATAATACATATATATACAATAGGAAAACGGATTGTCGAAAAAAGACAGAAAGACAAATGTGTATTTCAATATTTTGTTGGTGTAGTAAAAGAAAAAGGAAATATACAGAGTTTAGATTTAGAATTTCCAACTATTTCAATTACAGTGTACAAGAAAACTTTCAAGTGAAATGTCAAAGTTCAGCATTCACTTGTGCCACTGGCACTGTAAAGTTAATAGTTTTAATGAAAAGAGACATGTTGTGCACGTACAAATTTTATATTGAATAAATTATGAGTTGGCTGTTGTGAGTTATGACTGACGGAGTACAGAATAGGTATCCAAAACCCAGTTGTTCAAAATGAAAAAAGTATTTAGTAAAATAACTGTTCCATGTTATCCGCCTGCTTCATTTGCCCATGTTTTTCGCAGAATTTTAAGTAGACAGTAGACGGTAGATAATATATAGTAGGCATTCATATTCCTATTCCTATTCCTACTTATATTTTAAGTAATAGACCTATTTTCTTATATAGATTGAGACGAATGAGCTCCGGTTAAAATGAACTGTGCACAATCTACAATGTAGTCAATACATTCTGCATACACACACACAGTCCTGCATAAAAGTCAAAACTTGTCCAAGTGTTCGCAAATGTATATATGTAGTATACACACATTCATATAACTTTTTCTCTTTAGAAGACGAATGACGAAGAGTGTTAAATATGCTCTTATTTTTTTCCTCGGTACTTTTCGAGTCTTTATTCAGTCATTCGTTGATGTAGGCGCCCAAGCGGCTCTTCGTCTCTGTCTCTCTCCGCCTTTCTCTCTACTGAATTATTAATAGGGTAAAAGAAAAGCCTTCAATCCTCTATTTCTTGCAGCCGAATGGCGAATATATCTGTACACTGTACATAACATAACATAGCATAATATCGCACAGCATTAGACACAGAATAACATAACAGACTTTTCTTCCATGTCTGACTAACCATAACTTACGTCTTGCCTCTTCCCTCTTGCCTCTGGTGCTATGCTACATCTATAGAATATAGGCAGTTTCCTTTCCTTTGAGCTTTGAATGTCTGTGTCTTTTTGGCCAGTATTACGAGTTACGTATTCTCTATTACAGAGTGTACAACATAACAATTGTTTGTGAGTTGTGAAACATGTGCAAAAAAATACTATGCAACTATGAACTATGTATAGTGTATAGTAGTATAGTGTATGTATACTGAAACCTCTTATAAATTTATGGAACACAGACAAAAAACATACATGTATGACAAAGGCACACCGAGAAAGAGAAGTAGAAACTAGAAAGATGGAGCGATATTAATATCGAGAAAGAAAAGAGAAAAAAACTTGCAGCAATTTTTTTCAGAATTTTTTTTAAAAACCCCGTGAAAGAATTCATAATGAACACTGGGCAGTACTTTAATTTCATGCACTCTAAAAACAGAATATACAAGCATACTATAGATACCCTTCGTATACAATATTCAAACTGCTTCCATCCTTCATTCAAAATGGAAAAAGTATAATGTGCATTTTTTAAACAATGCACGATACAAGTGTATTACTGTAGAATGCAGATTCAAGTGAAAAGAAAGCGAATATCACAAAAAATGAGATAGTGAAACAAGATAAATAGATTGAAAGAGCGAGGATCGTCGGATTCTTTTGATCTCGCTAAATTGTATATCCCATCAAACACAACAAAAAAGAACAGAATGAATGAGTGACTAGTGAAACAGATCAAACATCAACCAGGCTTGTCGTAAAAATTTACAAACTAATGTAAACGTCTCAATTCCCAGTATTACTTAGCTCATGATACATTATGGATGTGCGTAAGCAATCCAGATTACAGAATCCAGACCGTACATCTTATAGGTTTCTTTTAGTGCTTTTTGCACCTCGAATTTATCCTATTTTCCATGTAATGAGCGTTGAGCAGCTCAGAGCACAGAAATTTAGCATTTTTCCTTTACTTCTTTGTATCCCATATCTCTACATAGCGTAAGTGCAGACAAAATAAGTAATGTAATAAATATTATTTATTTATTTTCGATGGTGTACTATCAACTATTAAATAATGTGTGAAACTAATAGACTAGGGGTCACTTTATCGCAGTGAACATTGAATGTGTTGATTGACAATGCGTCAAAGATGTATTATTTAGTTCTTTAATAACTTGGATAATTATCACGTTTCCACATCTTCCAAATTGTAGCATAAATTCCATGTTGTTTTGAGTTCAATGTTACAGATGCGTTTCGAGTTTCGAATAATTTCTCTGTTTTAAAGTGCTGAAGAACCAGACATGTAGAATATTAACACGTTTACAACGTTGAAAGTTCATTGGTACTGTAAATTCTCCATGAGATTGACAGAAACAGCTTGTCTTTTTTTAAACAGCTGAATGGATCTTAATTTTTAGTATTGTATAAATTTGGTAAAGATTCAAAAATTCAAACAATGATTCAGCACCGTGGAAGGTATAATATTTCATTGTACATCAAATTTCGAATACATATTTACAGTAAATAATTGTGAAATTGTGAATTGACATACTGGGTATTGCTAATAGCTATTAGTTCTTGAATGGAAAACATTTCTCGTATCTTTCATAACTTGACATGATCTGCTACTTCAACTTCCACCTGTACTTTGGAGCTTGTGTGTACTTTAAATTGTTATATAAATTAGGAATTAGACATCTGTATTCTGTATTATTATTTATTATGTACAGCAGATAGGGATTTGAAAGAGTATTTAGCATTCAGTAATCCTTCTACACTCGCTTAATTAGATTTACCAAATGACCTTTCGAAATAACTAATCTGTCATCTGGTTTTACTCTTACACATTCAAAGCTACTTATGGTACAATGAGTCAACATTCCTTTATGCACGCCTTAGATACTAAATATTAAATACTAATAGTGCATGAATGCACTATGCACGGATAACAGATAAATACGAATACAAAGAAATACTCTTGTGTATTTAAATATTGGTATTGCTTTTCTAGGAACAGAATAGATAACTTTTACTCTTTTAGATTTTAGATTTTAGAATTTAAATTTCCTGTTGGAAACAAATAACAAATTGAAAGAGGTAAGAGGTACTCTTAGGAGTATGCAGTAGACCTGTCTAGAGTCTAGAATCTAGAAATTGATATGCATACTGTATTTATCATTCAGATGATATCTTATCATATATCATACAAATCATAATATCAAATATGAAATGGGACAATTGCCAAATTGTACATATTATTTCCATTAAGTATTTACTATTTACTGTTTACACTACACTGGACTTTAAACGCATGATCAGACATTGTATCTAGTATCAGGTATGAAACATCACTATTATATAAGAAGGATAAGTGATGAATGATAAGTCAGTTTATTTTAAAATTATTTGTCAATATCAGCAATCAGTCAATTTCTGAATAATTATTATTTCACATATATGAAACAATAAACAATACTTTGTACAGTTGAGCAATGTACCTTGTGCATTGTACATTATACTTTGTAAATAGGAATATATCAGAATAGCAATGACCAATTAAGGGAAACAAAAAAAAAAGAATTCCAGAGAGGATTTTTTACCTGTAGTCTTTAGTATGTAGCCTGCGTATATATTGTATATATACTGTGTACTGTGATTATTTAGATTCACATATACCATATAAATACAACTGTCAGACATCAGTACTTTTATTCAGAGCACATATCAATATTATATTCTATACTTTTTCCTACACTACACCAAACGTTACATGTTAACATGCTATATGCAAGTTGCAGTTTCAAGGACAAGTTTTCTCAACCTCAGTGCCCAGTGCAAGTACAGAAAAGACGAGAAAAAAACTTGGATTTTAAACTATTCCAATCAACAATCAAGGAATCAATCAAAAAATAAAATTCTCATCACTGACGTACGTACATATAATAGAATGTAGAATGGAACAGCATAATATCGTTTCATGAGAAATTTTCTTCTTTTTGTTTTACTCCTCACTCCTCGCCCAGATTTGTGCAGGATTTATCAGGAAAATAAACCAAAGTTTTAAAATGGAAACAGAATGCTATACAATATACAGTATACTCGCGTAATGTATACATTATGCATGAAAATGCAAATTCCAGATGACTTTTTAGCAACTGAATAGAATTTAGCAATCCAAGGTACGATGTATCTACGGTGTACGGTGTACAGTGTTTAGTAGTATAAACTAAAAATAGCATGAATTCTACCGATCATCAAAGGATGATGGTGATGGTGAAAATGAGAACGAGAATGGTAATGATCCTCAGTTTATGAGACACGAGCATGAATCATGAATACTGCACACACCATACACCAAAATCCGAGACCCGAGAAAAAACGAAAAACAAAAAGGGTAATGTAGATTTGAATATATGTGTACAATTGTCTATTTGATGTAACACTTGAAAAATTTTGAGCACCAAAAAGGGTAAAGTAGTTAGTACCAGGACTTAGGACTGCCTATTATATATTAGATATGTAAGGGTACAATAGTTTGACTTGTAGCATGTAGTTTGTACACTGTACATGTAGACAGTATACAGTCTTCGATGATATTAGAAGGAATTATTTCCAGAGAGGAGCAAAGTCATTTAATTTGCATACACATTGCGTGTTTGTAATTAGCTGTTATCTGTAGCATTAGGATTGTTTCTTCACAGCCAGTGTCTATAGTTTCTATTTTCTAAAGTCTTCAGTCCACAACCTACTATAGGTACTAGATACTAGACCGATTCAGACACTAAACCAAATGAAACAAAGTTATTATCGTCAAAGATGTAATAGTACTAGAGCAATATAAAATGCAAAAACTTGTTTCATTAGCACAACAATACAATTTTACATCAACATTTACATTTACATGTGCAGGACTCATGTCCTTTATTTTGTACACAGTATTATAATATTATTATAGTTAAGTACATTATGTATTTTCATACTTCATGTTCAGTGTTCAATGTTCAAGTCCCTGCAGGTGTTTTCTGAATTCTAAATATTTTCTGTAGTTGAAAGCATTTTAAAATTAGCATGTGAAAAACTGCCAGCTCTGGATTCTAGATTCTGGATGCATTTATTTATTTATTTTTCAGTGTCCTCAGTAGTCAGTAGTCGACTTTATGAATTTTTAGTTGCAGTTGTAGGTTTTAATTCATAATGTCATCTAATGTAACTTGTAATCGATACTATTTTTATGATAAATAGTTTACCTGCATGTTTTACATTAAAATAGACATTATTATAATAATTTGATGTACATGTTTTGTGTTACATGTTGTGAATTAAGTACAGAGGAGAATAGAAAAAGAAAAAAGACACTCATTCCTCATTCCCATTGCTTATTCATGTGTAACATATATTATGTATGTATGTAAATACGATACATAATAAGTGATAATTTTGCGACAACTATAATTGCCAAAAGGTGACGACAGAAGATAGAGTAGTAGATACTAGATATACAGTGCTGACAAATTATCAGTGTAAGCACTAAACACATCTTGGTGTTGTAATTGCAGTTGTAACCATCTGTAATGTGCTATCTATTTATTCTGTATTATGTTTTTACAAATTATGTGAATTCTCGTAATAATTTTGTTGTGGATTCTGAATAGATAGATACGCGTCCTTTCAAAAGATTCAAAGGATTTTTGTTAATTTTATTTAAATGAATCCTCATTTGCCGGCTGAAAATGTTCTATCTTTTGTTATTATCATATCCTTGTTTGCTTGTGTATTTGACTAAAGTCTCAAGGATTAACTGAAGAGAGGCGACAAAGACATTTTTGGCTCAATACTAAATATGAAATACTAACCTCTTTAGACTTTAGAGTTAGCTTTACTATAATTTCAAAGTATTCTGTAGCCATGATTTTATCTTTTGCACTTTGCAGATTGGCTTGTTGTTTCTTTATTGAATTTTGAGAATTGGTAATTGAATTGAAAATACGACAGTTCTAATTTCTACATTCTACAGAATGAAAAGATTTAAATCCCAAGTACTAGATATCCACTATAATTTTAAAATAAGCCTACCTATTTTTATATTTAGGTCATAGTTTGCTAAATATTAAATATAAATATGCATACAGGAGTTTTCAAAATGTAGTTTAGTGTAGGAACATTTTGAATCCAAAATCTAAATATTCCATAATCTCGAAGTTCCATTTTTATCTGTTGATTGTGCTCGGTATCACCCGCACTGATACACTGATATACTGATACGCATTATGTATTAACCATAATTATTCAATGCATTGTACATGTAAAGTGTCCATTTTTATGTCATTGTTTGTCCTCTTCAATATACACAAAATATATGATATTTGTCACCCTCGTATTTCGTACTTGGTATTTCATGTATGTACATTTTTTGTAACAATTGACTGTGTAGGGGAATAAAAACATACATGTAGTATGTAGTATTTTAACATGTCATGTTTATTATTTGTGTATTGTATAGCGTATAGCCGCCGTCTGAATTCTAAATTTCGATACAATGTCCAATAAAGTCTGGGTTCTGGGTTTTGAAATTGAGAGAATTATATTATGGAAGCTTCAAATTTTTCATATACATATGTATGTACTACAGAGTAATTCTCGTGTATGTTCTAATACGATAGAGGGTAACGTAATGTAATGTACAGTACAAAGGCTGTTGTATTGTACAGTTTATTGTGTCTCCTAGTATCTAGCATGCGTACAGATAGATGTGTTATAGTACATGGAGCGTGGAAAAAATAATGTATTTTCCCAAAAGGATCTTTTATACATTACACGAACGACGAGTGTCTGTAATTGAGTTTGCATGCTACAATTCATGTCTCATGTTATTGCTCGTAGTATTATTGAATATTAAAGTGTGTTGTCGTGTGTAAAAGACGGACGTAAATTTCTGAACTTTGTGGAAAAAATGGTAGTACGATGTAGGATTTTATTGTAAGTGGAAAGTGGATTCCATGTCATATTTGTTCTTTGTTCCATTTTTAATATCAGTCTAAAATCTAAAATGACCTTGGTAATCCATTGAGCATTGAACATTATTTTTATTTAAATGATTTTAAGATTCAAGATGCTTGATGCTATTTTCAAGGCTTTAGATTCCTGTCATGAAAAGTTTTATGCAAAAATGATCACTGATCATTGATTATTGATCACGCTATTCTACTTTGAGAACGATCCATTAATAAACAATTTAATATATCATGTAAAGTGTATAGCATATGTATGATATATGATAGATGTATAGTAATAAAAGTAAAAGCCATAGTCAATTATACTCGAGTCTCGAGTGCATGTAGCTGCAAATCTGAGTATGTAAAAGAGTTCACAAAGCATTAACAAAGCATAATGATCGGTAATTAGGTGTTCTAAAATCAAACAAAGGTGCATATTCATGTAAATAATGAATAATTGATGAAAGAACTATAAACAGTGAGCAGTCAACGTGTGTGTAAATAAATGTAAGATCACGTCTGTCTCTTGTTCATTGGGCCGCTCTGTGCTTTTTGCCGCTTTGAACTTCACCGATTTATTTATTCAGCAACGGCAACCGCTTTTTATTCATGCTGCTGTAGAGAAAACCCATCAAACACCATTCACCATTTTGCACGCCGGAACCTTTAAATCGCTTACGTCTTTGACAAGAGAAAATCCACTTCCTCTCTTATCCCTTTGTACACAGATTCTTCTCGCTTGTTGTTTACATTTGTGATACACTTTTTGGATTTTGTCTTTTGTCATTGAAAGATGTTACCTTGTCTAATTCCAAGAAGCAAGAACACACCGAGTTTTGTAATTTAGTACCAATAGATCATATGGATAGTTGCTAATTGATGATTGGCATAATAATACAAAACAAAACATTTTATTATGTAAAATTTAACGAGAAATGTAAAGATGACACACGCTGAAATTTAAATTGGATGTGGGAGAAAATTATTACATTTTTGTTAGTTGCCATTTTTGATTTTTACCATAATATTTCTTAAATACAAAATATTTAGTGTGTCAATTGATTGAATTGACAGTGGTGACAAAAATAGCTTTGACAAGGCGTTCTATTTTTTATTTTGAAGAGTGACTCATTCCGTTCTCCGTAAATGCGTGTGTGAATAGTGAGTAGTGAATTTCTGTTCGTGTACATGTACATAAAATATTATGTACACGAATAATGGAAGTGTCAGTGTACCAAGAATGTAAACAAATAAAATAGGGTTCTTAAGCCGAGGCAAGTAACTATAAACTATGCTGTAGTGTAGTGTACTTACATAATCTATGTTCTATGTACCTAAATATTTGCGTGTATGAGGAAATAGTAAATAGTACATGGATAAACATGTACATACATTACTCAAGTATTTTTATACGATATACGATACACGATAAAAATCAAAACACAATGACTTGAAAATGAAATGATTTTTAAAATTTTACTATTGACTGTAGTTTGTAGTTTCTTGTCCTTGTAGTAAAGCAGAGATTTTGTAGTTTGTGTTCACACATTACAGAATACATTATACTTCGTGTTTAAACTTGACTGTTGGGTATTAGGTATTATATTTTATAGAAGCTAGGAATAAAATCGTAAAGGAACATTTTAAAATCCATCTTTAGACCTGTACTTTTACTTCCATTGTACTTGATTTTATGTGCTTCCTTCTTTTCCTGTTTAAAGTCTAAACTCTAAACTATGGAAAGAAACGCAATGAGGAATCGGACCGATCATTTTTTAACATACAGCTCTATTCAGTATCCATTTTGTATATATTATGGTTCCATGCTCTATGTATCTACAATCTACAACCCTCACTGAATGAATCATAGTTCTTACTCTATGGGGTATAACGTACTCATTACCCAAGTCGCACTTGTTAGGGCGATGTAGCAGCTAATTTTCTCCTCTTTAATTAAAGATTTATGAAAACTTTTGTAGTTTACATTTTGTATTTTGTCCCATTGTATAATACAACGTAACATGTCCATTTTCTCACTCCTGACTCGACTTCTGACCCAGCAAAAAAAAGAAGAGGCAGTTTTCATTGTATTTGTTATCCAGTATCCAGTGGTTATTAGCCATCCTAATCTTTAAATTTTACTATTAGTACCCTCTATAAAACTCTCATTTCTCGTCGTTTGTAATTTGTAATTTGCAACAATAGTTATTTGCTAGTTTGGATGTCTGGATGTTGGATATCATAACAAATCTACATCTATTTAATTTGTATATACATTAATAATACCACACTTTTTGTTCCAAGTTCGAAGAATGAGAATTAAACCTAGAAAGTTATAATATAATGATGATGATAGTTTGTAATCATCAATGAGAATGAGTACAAGTGTAATGTTCAATGGGAGTTGTATGTAGTGTGTACATAATTATTATTGTTGATTGTTGTCAAGTCTGCAGTCTGTAGCCGTTAGTTAGTGCTTTACATTATAATTTATTATTATTATTATTATTTCGGCTAATGATAATAGATAATAGATTCATAGTGTGATGATAAACTAGGCAACTTTTACACTAATTGTTATTGTTCCTGATTCTTGTTGATGAAAGAGCAAGAAATCCGTAGAAATAGAAAACATAACTACAGAAAAGTGTAGTAGAAGAAGCCGAATAAAAAGAATAGATGGAAATATCTATAACCTTTAACTAGTATAGAGAATGTGTAGTTTTTGTAGCTGAAACTTTTAAAGTTTGATGTACTTCAAATTTGCCATGAATTTTTCGCCTCATTATCTTTTATCTTAATACTTTACCGTTTACCACAGACAGGCTATATTAAAGAAATATATATACGCTCTCTGTGTTTCCTTTGTACAGAACAAAGAAAATTCATACTGACAACGTGCATGTACAATGTATCAGCTAAAAAGTTTGGGGTTTCCTCCTGATGGTTACTGTTCCTTTCTTCCTCAAATGCGATGTGTATTGTGATTTATATCCTTTGGTAGTATTTCTTTTTATTTTATTAGAAAAGTGGATGAGGTTTCTGGAGTCTGGAGCCGGTTGTAATATGTATGTAATAGTCAGTAAGAAAATGTAATTGATAAACGAAAAAATAAAGACGATATACCACGAATGAATTTTATGTTACGTTAGACATAAGACATAAATGTCGTATGTCTTATAAGACATAATACCCAACACAAGACGGTATTTGAGCTGTTCATGTCAAGGACTGTTTTCCATGGTTCAGAGTTCGTTGTAGTTTGTAGTTTGTACTTCGTACAAACAACCGCATAACTTATCTAAACTATTGGAAGTACATGGTCACCATTATCCATAATCATATATGCATGTATTATGTATATTATATGTCTTGTTCATTTTTCGTCACAGGAATTGGACGACGCTTCTTACGTAATACATAATTAAATCAATTAGGGTCGATTTGCTATTCGCTCTCTGCATCGCTTATGATTGTAGGTGGACTTTGTTTGTTCTTTGTTCTTTTAGGAGAATATAGAATAAATTGTAGATACTAATTGTTATGTTATATCATGAATTGCGGGATATTTATTTGCCGGATGCAATGTGGTACTATCTTAATGGTTCATTACTAAATTTAGTCAATTATTATATTATTATACTTTAAAGTTGACTCTTTTCCTTTAGATAGATTATTTTACAACCACAGCTATTTTAGTCGGACAAGAAAATTTTTGAGGATCCTCATATTGATGTTGTAGGACAGCAAATATACACAATGTTTTCTCATTGTACTATACTTACTACTTTTACTACATTATTTCACAGGAGCAAGAGAGAAAGGAATTGAATTAAATTCAATTATCACGCACGCAGATAGTTGTACAAATGTATTGGTTTTAGTATTATGTATTGATTAATTTTACGGTGTACGTTGTACGTCCACTTTTGTATACATGTATATAATGAGCAATGTACATTGTACAATGATATAAGTATAATTATTTTTATTATGTAATACTACTAGATAACCGAGAGCTCTTATATTCTTCGATTCACTATTCACAATTCACAATACACCTGAGTCAATGTCGATACTAGTTTCTAGTTTATTTTATTATTAAAAGTGTGGAGATGTTCCAGTCTGTTTCTGTTAGTAATTCCATTTGAGGAGACTCGAAAGAGACAATCTACAGTATTGTATTGTACTGTTTGCTGTCATCATGCCTTCATGATTTCCACTTCCGTCCCCGACTACGACTACGACTGTCTACTGTCTGTCATCGAAAGTCATAGTCTGTGGTCGCATGTTTATAGATTATAGATACTATAGATAGGTTACCGCCTCTCCAATTACAAACTACTGTATATATAGCAGTGTACAATTTACAATAATGTTAAGGTTAAAAGTACAAGCGGATATAATAAATTGTAAATGCAGAGAGAATAGAGAGCTTCATGATACATGATATTCTATCCACAGAGAATTTTATACTCAATTTCAAACTCTTTCTATATCTTCAATCAGTTCTCGATTCTCGACAAAAAGGTTCTTAACTATTGTGCTTATGGGTAAAGTCAGAGATTGTTCTTTTCAAGTGTTGGAAATTTTTAAAAGTATTTCACATTTGATACAGATTTAATTCGTCATGTGTTATGTATTGTTGTATGGTGTATGGTGTATTATAGAGGACATGGAATAAAAAATACGGCTTATGAAAACGGTGTGCATCTGAACTTTTCATGGTTGCTTGACTTGGCATCAACTCGACAGTTGTTCGACTCAAGTTCACGAGGACATAATGTATAATATAATTGTAGATTGTAGAATGATTTTAAACTACTCAAGTTTCATGACAAAATGCGTACCTATTCCATATACGTGTGTACTGTGTAAGTAATTGGTGCAATGTTTTTCTATATCAGTCGCTTTTTAATTTATATCAATTTACATAGGAGACTGGAGGAGGATATTTTTCGTATTTTGATATCATTCCAATTATATACTTGAGTTATCTCACATTATCATTAATCAGTCATTTCCTCTTCCTCCGAAACTTGAACTCCGACTCTGACTCTTCTTATATTTTTCATGTATACATATATTACTCTGTAAACTCAATGGTTGTTTTTTAAAAATCCAGTCATTACTTTTTAATTTAGATGTTAATAAAGCCACCATAATTCACCATT
This sequence comes from Sminthurinus aureus, assembly GCA_034698265.1. Lineage (NCBI taxonomy): Eukaryota > Metazoa > Arthropoda > Collembola > Symphypleona > Katiannidae > Sminthurinus > Sminthurinus aureus. Next base: position 10,044 of record JAQGBH010002173.1, on the reverse strand, counting down.
CTTGCTCATTCTTGCAAAAAATTCAGGAGTCAACATGGTGAAATTTTTACAGAAAGAACTCCAAAGTGTTTCCAAATAATAGGTAGTACAAAATATTAAATGTGTACTTAAGAATAGCACAGAAATTTTGGATTTGAATTTGAATTTATTGAAATGGGTCTGAATAGACTATAGACTATAGTTAATGCATTAGGTTAGACTAGGCACTAGGCACTAGATACTAGACAGACAATGAAAAGCGTTAGATTTCATGCTGTGGGCGTCTATCCCCTATCATCCTTTCTTTCTTCTTCTTCTAGTTTTTCGTGTCCTTGTTACTTGTGACTGACTGTAGAGGTAAATGGACGTCTTGAGTCTTGAGACTAGAGACTCAAGTAGACTGTGTAGAAAGTAGAAAGAGAATCCATCCCTTTACATGTCAGCATGTCTTTCAAAATAATCAGTCAAATTTCCTTTTCTTACATAGTTATTATGTACAGTGTACATCTGTACATTGGACATTGTACATGGATCTCCATGCATTATCTACATAATATGTGTATACAATGTGATTCAACGCTCAACCGTTCTTTTGTACACATGTACAAACATACATCATATACATGTATCTATGGGTAATGGGTACACGTGATTTCTTAGCAAATATACATACAATATATTATATGAGTCATATATCAGAGCTTTGTTCAGCTCTCACAACTCCCAAGTCAGTGTGCACAGGAATTCAGTATCGGTTTGGAATTTGGAATCACATTTTCCTTGAACTCTAGACTCTAGAATCTAGATTCTAGAATCCAGACTATATTTGTAGAATACTGCGGTAGTACTTGCGAAAAACTGACAAGAATTCCTTATGTCGACTTGGTATCATTTGTGGTTCTCTCCGTTTCATTTCTTTTGCTCTCTCTCGCTGTCTCTCTCACTCTGTCTCTTTTCGTATAGGTGAAGCGGAGAAAGTGTGAGTTGAGAACCCGCCTTTAACATGTGTGTATAGAATATTGAATGCAGTGATGAATAGACTACATGACAGAAGACGTAAGACGAAAGTCATACTTGTACATTGTACACTACATTGTCCTTGTACTTGTGTACCGTGTACTTTGTACGATAAAAGTATATGAATCTACCATCTTACATGTTACCTAATACATAATGTATCCATCTATTTATGTGCATAATGCTATCAAAGTATGGAGCATGAAGTAGATTTTATTCTACAGTTAGGAAATTGACGTTCAGCGATTCAGTCCTTTATATCAAAATAGCAAGGAGCATCACATCACCACACCACACTATACCAAACTACACAAGCCAACATTTCCTTGTATAAAGTGTAATTCCTGGAATATTCAGGGAATATTTGTCAAAGTTTGAGTTTGAGAGGAACTGTCGTTGTAAGTTGTACGAGTAAGTGTGCATTTAGGTTGAAGATACATTGAGGAATGAATGAATGAATGAACGACCCCAAGGCCCAAAGTGTAATATACTTGATACTTGATGCTTCATTCTTATCTGTCTAAAATGGATCTCCACTTCCAGTCTTTTATGTGTAAATAGTACATAGTTTCGCTCCTCGCTCCAACAACAACGACAGTCATAATATTAATAATACTTTTAATGGCTGAGGGGATACACGCACTGCAAATATACCTGTATATGCATATTTATATTTATGCTTGAGAGCACCGTTTAATTTTTTTTATTTATGCAACATCTTTCTTTATACTTTGATAAAGTTATGTCTCATGTGCCCTAAGGTTTTTACCTGAAGATGAACTTGCCTGGAAAAGGTTATAGTTGCCATTTAAACGAATAAAATTGTCACGCTATTGCATTTTCGTTTTTTCACTTGATATTTCTTATGGATAAGTAAATTAAAACAGGGTTTTTTGGTATAATACATTTCCATTCTACATTCTATTCATTTTAATAATCAGAAGGAGTTATACTCTTTGTGCAAACGCATAAAAAAAGGAACTGAGATACAGAATTTCTTATCACTGATTGATAATACGAAAGCAGGAAGGATTTTTTTTCTTTTGAGCACAAAGAAAAAGTATTCGATGGAAAATTTGCGACAGTATACATGAAGATGACATGTTTAACCAGCAGAAGCATGGAACATGACCTGTGAATGATGTAAATTGTATATTGTATATTCTATGCTGTGGATAGCGTATAGCATAAAACATATACATAGTAAATTACGGAAGAGACTGTCAAAATAAACTGACATCTAACTAATGTGTATACGCCAATGTTTTGACATTTGAATTCACTTTTCTGTATTTCATACTAACTCAGCCGCCTTTTCTCGTAGGTACGGTCGTGTCATTCCGTGGAGAATGTTGAATTTACACTGTAGATGCATTCGCTATTCTATATTCTACATTCTTACTTGGAGCATGGTACATTTTATAATAGCATTAGGTCGTTAATGTTGGAGCTTTGAAGTTGTAACTTGAAGCAAAAATTATTACTATATTCTATATTCCTGTGTAAACGTGGAAGGAGGGAGGCGGAAATAGAATTTCTGTCCGATGAGTAGCTAAATGTATTAGACTTATTCTTGACAGTTGATAAATATTATTGTGTTGTCCTTACTGCTCAGAATTTAGTGGTGATGATAATGCTTTCGTATTTATATACGTGTCTCTATCAGTATACTGTGTACAGATACACATTTAGTTTCTGCATATACCATGAACATGTCAGAATATTGTGTATTGATAGGGTGATATAGTGTGTAAATATTCGGAAAAGATACTAGATACTAGTAGTATTCGTTCACTTGATAAATTTATTAACATGGCGATTGCGATTACGAGCTTCAGTTCATGGACACGAAAAAAATTGTTGATGTTTCTAGTTTCTATATAGTCTCTGTACTCTATACAGAGTAGAAAGCAGAAGCTCAAGAGTAATGTAGTTAAATTTAAAGTATTTAGTATTTTTTACTAGTGAAAACTTTGATTTATGCAGTATGTACTACAAATTCATGTCAGGATCAACTTTTGAACTTTGAATGATATTTTATTTATTTCAAATATTTATTTTATGACGTAAAATAGTTTTAGATTTTAGGGATTTTCCAATGGTAATTTGAAATTTTGATTATTATCATAATTATACTTTTGTTTTTTAAGTACTAGTATGTAAAAGGCTTGATTTGATTTGATTCGACTTGACTTGCTGGTAAATAGTTTGATGCAGCTAGTTGGCCTACTTGCCGCAGTTAATGTATTGATTGTACTGTATACTTGTATACAGCATACAGTACACTGTATGTAGATGTACTTGTGTAGTGTGTCATGTGTTACATTAGCGCACTCCAGTGTGTTAGCTCAAATCTAGTATAAGCATGTATTTATCTGTATTATACGAACAGGAGCTCGATAAACTATGACTAAATGACAGTTATTGTTGTCATATGTTTCCATTCGTACGAGTAGATAGATAGAGTTGAGGATATTTTATTGTTCTGTATTTTTTATGTTGTATGTCATATGTTATACGTGCATGTGCAAAAGGAATTAAATCCACGGAATACGGAATGACTTGAACCGCAATACTTGATTCTCAATTCTCAATGCTCAGTTTACATGCAGTTCTGTTTGTCTACTCCTTCTCGTACACTCGTTCAATATTCAGCATTCATCATTCAGTATTGGAGAACCAAGAAACTGATGCTTTCCAAACTTGGTAACTGATAACAAGTAACAAATGTTAAATTGGCTGGATTCCCCCTTAAAATGGTAAAATATAGAAAAAGAACAAAAGCAGAATGGGAAATGGGGAAAAAGAGACAGATAGAAAAAACGTCGTATTCAGATTTCTATGCAAAAATTTGGCAATCTAGATTTATGAGCGTTGCTGTGCGCCTTATTGTCTGTTGCAAAGATTGAAAATTCGGTTATTGTGTTGTCTTGTGTTTTTGCCCTTTCCCTCATTCTCGGAAAAAATTGTGTTTACTGTTGATGTATTGTGTACTTGTTTATGATATCTAGAGCCTAGAATCTATATGTTATGTATTGTGTATTGATATCAGTAATTCGGCAAAATATTGATTTATTGAATTGGCATTGTGGTATGAAGGTATGGAATTCATGCGCATAGGACAATGGATCCATTTGAGTTAGGAATATAGGGTTTAGTGTACATAATATATGTAGTTGTAGTTATACATTGGAATTTATGTACAGTGTCTACACACATTTATGTATTTTAATTCCTGGTAGGTACTTGTATGAAATTATATTATGGAGTGAAATGCAATGCATTAACAATAAAGAATAGCAAAGTAAAATATTATTATGACAAAAGAAAGGTATTCGTTGAAAGGGATATCGTTTTCCACATAATTATTTATCATCACTCACATGTCTCAAGCCGGTACGATGTAGGATGCTGAGCTATATACTGTATACTAAATACTATAGACATATTACAGTAGGTACATAATGTAGGATGCAGGATGCAGACAAACATACATACATACACACTACACACATGGTACATATTTAAGTGTCATTTGATTTTCTTTTTGAGTTTAATGAAATCATACAGTGCCTACTTCTGAAACGCTACACTAGAACTTTATACATTATACATGCATAATTTGAATATGAATATTGACAAACTTAGGCAGTGTGCAGTGTGCTCTGACAAAACTTTATGTGACTTGTGACCATTAAATGTTGAATGGAAAAGTTTACCATTTATTTTCAAGAATTGACATTAAACATGAAATTTTATTTGATTAAGCACAACTTTTTGCTCATTTTACATGTCCTAAAACCTAAACCTAAAATATTACAAATGTTGAATGCTGGTATTAGTATATAAGTATACCAGTATTGGATAATAATCTATACAAAATTCTATTGACTGCAATTGAATATAATACATCGGACATTTAAGTGTACTTTGTATTTGTAATTGTAGGAGTGGTTTTGACGGCTAATTTACGTTTATGTTTTGTGTATCAAAGTTATAAAAAATTAAAATAATAGGTTGAATAGCTTTCTGATTTTCAGCTCACTCACGCTTGACTTGCTACTCGTCTAGTTGTCTACTTGTCAAATATTAAATTTATTAAATATTAATGAATGGTATCTGATATTAGCATTTGACGTCTACTACTTCTGAGAGAATAATCTAATCAATCTTTAATTTTTGATTTCAAATAGGATGATAAATGATAAATCCATCAGTATACAGTACATTCATGTATTTAATTTTAATGGTGATATAATTAAGTAAATTACTTAAATATAATATGATATGTGTACTAGATACTAGATATTCGCAAATGGTCGGAGGCATTTGAATATTAATACAGGTCACGTGTGCAGTTGCAATATAATTGGCACATGCTATAAAAAATACAAAATACCGACACTTTACATAATAATCATACATCATATTGCTAGAACAAAAGATAAAAAGGGATATTCAAGAGTATTTTCTATTTTGTCATGACTTCATTTTCATTTCCATCAACTCGAATATACAATGAAATAGGAGTCGTCTGTTGTCCGTTGTCCGTTGCTTATCTTGTGCTTTCCTCCGATACACATAATCACAATTGTATTGTATTGACTCAAGGATTTCCATTCACAATTCATAATGTAAATGGACCATTGACGACGATGCTTGATGCTTGACACAGTGTGTATTGTGTACTTAGTATCTGGTATCTTTGCCTTGTGCCTTATGTACTAACAATTATTGTAAATACTCCTTATCACTGACGTTTGGTTTGCACTGAATCATTTCCAGAGAAATAGTCCTCAGTCAACGGAGAAGTGGTGAGACTGAGATTTAAACGTGACAAATAGAAATAGAAAATAGACAAAACTGCCTGTGCAAATGTACAATGTACAAATAACAAACATTTATGTACCGACGGAAATATGTTGAAATATCTTTCTTTTTTTTCTGCACATCGTTTTTTCTTTCCTGTTTGTCCTTTTTATTATAGTTGTACTTTGTACTTGTAGTTGAGCATATTTTGGTGTATTATGCATTATTATTACAGGGAAACTAGTACAGGGAACAGGGAAATGGGTGTTAATTTTGAATCATCCTATTATCTTTTATAACGTGCATTGTACATACAACGTTTGGAGGATGAAGGAATATTTGCTTCTCGCTCGAGTTTGGAGTGAATTAGATTCTCTCGTTAGTCTCATGTTTGAACAAAAACTGTTTCTGGTATTTGATATTTTGCAGTTCACAGTATTTTGATTACAGCATTAATTAAATATGTACAGTACATTGTAAATTTTAACTGGTATGTAAATGGGATTAATTTGATAGATAGGCAAATGTAACATTTAAATTTCAAATTATATCCGTTTTGGTTTGAGGAAAGTTGTATTGTATTCACATTCATTACAGATTTGCGTCATACGTCATACGAGATACAAAATTCATGAATCATGTATCACATTTTATATTCAAAATTCAAAACTGAATCTAGAACCTAGAATCTACATGTGATGTGCTGTGACGTGTTCAAAGTTGCGATAGAATGCCCAATTTTCTGGATTCCGCGCGATTGTACGGAACTCTAAAATCTAAACCCTAAAACCATTGTGTATTTCATGTTAGATTGAAATCAGTATCGGCATTGGCATTGGTAAATAATAAATAATACACGTATTTATGAATAATTTATCTCCATTTAAATCCGCTTTGTATTTTGTATTTTGTATGGTCTGGTCTGCTCTGGTCTACTGGTATTGAATATCGACTATATAACGTACAAATATTTTCTAATATTACTACTGTTTATTTTCTACCTTCTACCAGTACTTTGTTCTGTCCTTTCAATGTTGAATATTTGATGTACGAACATTTGAATATTGCATATGTATATACATGTTACTTGCTACTCGCAGTTGTCCTAGTTTTATACTTTGATGCCTTTGATGGAAATATTCAGTGACATTCAGGCTATTTTATGAACTAGTGAAAAATGAATGGAAAATGGAATGTACATATCGAGTATCAAGAATGGAGAGTTTTAGGTTTTAGAGTTCAGAGATAGTCTGTAGTGTGTAGTAGGAAGATTCAAGCATCAGTTTATGATATATTACAATTTTTACAATGAAAAACACCCGTTTATAGAAAACCGAGTACCTAGTACCGAAAACCGGGAGCGGGGAGTAAGCAATAAAATTGTGTATGTACTATATACGCATGAAATATGACAATATGAACGAGCCCCCATTTTTCTTGTCATGCATCGTGTGAATTATAGAGTAAAACAAGTATAGAATCTATCATGTATATTATATATATATATATATTGCGAATGCGTCATATTTATGCAAAAGGAATTATGATTACGATTTACCTTTTCCCCGTCCCAAATATCTAATGTATTTTGGCATGTACATAATAATATATTGTGTAAGGGGATGAAAAAGCAGGCATGGATATCTATGAATTTCTCATCTACATTCTCCATTCTCGATACTCCACACTCGATACGCAATGCTCCATGCTCCATACTAGTCTAATGTAAGTATAATGCAAGATTGGATTGGAAGTGATATGACTTTATTTTCGTTTTCGTTTTTATTGGTCATTGATCATGGCCTTCTTCTTTTACAGTTGCTTTCTCTGTCACTTTCTCTCATTCCCTCCTCCTCCTGGATACTCTTAAAATACTTTTGATTAGCAATCGTGACTTAGATGTAGATATATTGTAAATGTGCCATCCACCACTAGTGACTAGTGACTAGATTGAACATTAGCCCGAGTCTTTTGATTAAGTATCGATGAAATCCAATTCCAAACGGTAATCGATTTCCTATCGATTCCGCTTGGATTGCTGGATTGCTCCCAGTTCGCTGTAAATATTCAGTAGAGTTGGCTAATGCATGTGTAATGTGTACACATGTACAATGTTCAATACTCAATGCTCAATGTACAGCAAATGTATTCAGAATTCAGAAGTCAATGGAGTTATACAGCGAATTTTCAGTCGTAGATACCTACAACCTACATCCTATGTGTAAAGCCACAAGTACATGAGACATAAAACAGACTATGTACATTTTGTCCATTATGTATTATGTACATTGTACATCAGAAATCGGTCACATTTTCGGTTTACTCGCTTTTCGATTTTCTGGTGGGACATTGAATATTCAAAGGATTTACATGCATGGGTGTTTTGTGCCTTGTTCCTTGTGTATGAGGTCGAATGAATGTGAATGTGAAATTATTGGATAGTTTTGGCTTCAGTTTTGGCTTCGGTTTTGGCATTCGGCATGTTAAATATATTAGACGTTAGAACGGACAAAGTAATTTAGCTTTCTTCCCTTTACTTATTGGTTTGCTTGTTGCTAGGCCTTGTTGTTTGCTACCTTGAAATTTGGAATGTATCTACTGGTTTTCGGAATGAGCAAATAACACATGATTTATGTATAATTTATGCATACTGTATACTCAGTGTAATCAGGATAATGTGTCTTCAATGTTAAAATTTGGACACGAAATTTCCATGTATACTGGTAGAAGAAAAAGTAATATGTTTTTGATTTTTGATGATTTTACCATTTTTAACGAAGTCTTAATAAAGAGAGAGAAAACTGTATTGTCGCTTCTACAAAATTATATTATCAAATTATATTTTCTATTTTTAAAATTTTTCAATGGGAAGTGGGAGTAAAATTGACAGGCGTGTATTAGTAATAAAGTCATGTTGTAGAACGTACACTGTTTTCATTTGTAAAACCTGGAGTTTATTATTTGTCCACGTGTCAAAATGAAATTTGTGAAGATGAAAAACAGAGGATGTGTTACAACGGAAAATTTCATGTTCAAGGATTTTTGAGTGACTGATGATTTTTTGGGCTCGTTTGCTTTGAGCTTTGAGAGCACGAGTCACAAGTCACTAGGAACTTTCATAATAATATTTGTGCAAGATGAATCAATAAAAAAAATACCTCGGCCACTTTTCACTTTTTTTTGCCAGTAATGTATCAGTCAACTTTTCAGTCTAATATTTTTGTAGATGTAAACATTAAACATAAAAAGTAGAGTTAACGGCTTAGTTCATCCCGGTAATACTTTGAGTATTGAGAATTGAGTATTCAATACACGTGAACTCGTTATAGGTTTTAGTTTTTATATCCATGCTTAAAAGTCCACATATCAATTTATCTATTTTACCCATTATCCATTATATTACCGTGGAACAGACTATGTAAGTAAAATTTAAATGTTCAAAGCACATCAATGTGTATTTGTGTGTGTGTTTTAAACTTGAACGGTTAATCGAGAGTAAAATTTCAACTATCAGGAATACATAATACAGAGTGCCGAGTCATTAAGTTTGTACATATCCATGTATTATGATAAATGATAAAGATTTAAATTAGATTACGAGCTCAGATATGAATATGAATTTGAATAGGTTTTGTTACATATATTTTGATATGTCATCATTGATCATGTGTAGTGTAACATGTAACGAGTCTATGGCATTTGTGTGTTTATCTATTTTCTATATTAAATTCTATTCTTCTGTTCCACATTTCAAGTTCCACGCTACATTTAAATTTGTGAGGTAGTTTATTATCAGAATATGATACATAAAATGAAATGAAATGAAAGAGCAAGTGGTATCATTCAATGTCAATTGAAGCGATGTAAATTCAAGTACTGTATAAAACATGCAATAAAAATGAATACAGCCTGTATGCTGTGTAGTTTGTAGTTTCTACACATATCATGTGTCATACAAGGTGTAAGTAGAATATCAAAAGTAGAAATGACTTTCTTATTATTTGTATGTAGATTGTAGATAGAAAAAATATGGAAGTGTAGGCACTAGGCACATCTAACATTTAATACTCAACGGATTCATATCCAAGCATTTTTACTACAGAATAATATAATAATATGATTATAGATAGACTGCAAAAGTTTACTCTTTACTCTTCCTTTCTATAGACATGTTTTGCAAGTAAATTTTTGGCGCTTACAGATGCCCTTGAAAATACAAATCATTTTGCTGCTGGACGA
>JAQGBH010002172.1:0-26164 GCA_034698265.1 Sminthurinus aureus | reverse complement strand
AACCAGCACCATAAGCGCAACAAATCAATTTGTCTATAACTTAAGCAAAATTTTTGCATAAACTTTGCTCATAAATTTAGCAGCTATCACCTCGATACGACGCAAAACATCGAGCTTCGCTCCTCCAACCTGCCTGCAGGTTCATCTCAATTTTTGTGAATGAAAAGATTTTTTGGTATTTACGCTGGTTTACACGGTTAACACAAATTACTGCAATCGTAATTTCTCACGAATACGTGTTAATCATGAGCAAAAAAAGACTAATGTCAACGTGGATTGATAATCTTCAAGTAGACGATAAGAATGATTTTCGAATCGACGGAAACCGGATATTTTGCGAGGTAACATTTTTGTTATACATGAACCACTACAAAAAACCGATTCTAGATTATAAATATTTATGTGTTTGGTATTATGTAGATAAACTACATAGCCTGCATTATGTACTATATTATGAATTATGAATAAAAATACTGTGTAATGTGTAGTATCGATTTAATTAAATGTTTTATAAATTTGTCTATTATTCGTAGCCATGCTCAAACATGTATACTTTTACTCAAGTTGGTCAGTTAACACAACATTTGAATACAAAACTTCATAAGAAAAACAAGGAACTTCAAGCAAAATCAAAAATGAAGCAAACACTTTTAGTGGATACTCAGCCAAATAAAAACGAGTTTTTTGAAGAATTGTGTAGAGCAATGATTTCAGCTGATGTACCATGGACAAAATTAAATAATACAGAATTCAAAACTTTCATGGAAAAATACACAAAGAAAATTATACCAGATGAATCAACCCTTCGAAAAAATTATCTACCTTCAGTTTACAAAGATGTAAGGCAACATATTTAAAATGGTTATGTCCTAAACAATGTTAATTTGCTTAAAAATAATGGTACAACTAAAATTAAGGAGAGCATTTATGACTGCTTAATAATAATTTTTACTATTATTCATGATTCATGAATGTTGCTCAATATTATGTACTTGTGCTCTTTTTAGACTTTGGATAAGATTAGAAAAGACATTGGAGGAAATCCGATTTGGTTACAAGTGGATGAAACAACTGATGCAGAAGGCCGCTACATTGCCAATGTGTTAGTTGGAGCACTGACAAAAAGTGATGCATCAAAGCCACATTTACTCATGGTTAAAGAGCTTGAGAAAGCTAATAATGCTACAATTACGCAGCTGGTTTTGGATGCTTTAAGTAAGTGTTGATTTGAAATCGATTTTGAATTTTATTCTTTTAATTACATACTTATGTACTAGGATATTACACTGAATATATTCTGATGAGATTTTCGACCATAATCTCAGTATGCATCACATTAATTTTTTTCTAAGCGCAGTACTTAATATAATTATTTATAATTCGGCACAATTAAAAAATTTAAATTATATGTTTCAACTTTTAACATTATTTCAGATCTATTGTGGCCCAATGTTAAGCAAGATGAAATCGACAAAAAGTTTTATCTCTATCTAACTGATGCTGCACCATATATGGTCAAGTCTGGAAGAAATCTAAAGAAACTTTATAAAAATCTGCTTCATGTGACCTGTGTTGCCCATGCTCTACATCGAGTTTGTGAAAAAGTAAGACTTTTGTTCCCGGAAGTCAATGACCTTATTAGTTTGGTAAAGAAAATCTTCAGAAAAGCACCTTCAAGAATTGCTAAATATCGTGAAGTCAATCCAGAAATACCACTACCACCCACACCCTGTACAACTCGATGGGGAACATGGCTAAAAGCTGTTGAATTTTATTCAAAATATTTTGAAGAAGTTAAAGAAGTTGTAGATATGCTACATGATGACGATTCGGAAAATATTGAGAAAGCAAAAGAAATTCTTCAGAAACCAGAAGTATGCGCTCAAGTGGTATACATTTCTTCGAATTTTGCGTTTCTTGCAAATTCCATAACTAAACTGGAAACTCATGGTTTGCTTCTCACTGAATCAGTCAACATTATTATGGATGCTCGAGACAAACTCAAACAAATTGAGGGTGAAAAGGCTGAAAAAATTTCAGAAAAATTTGAAGCTGTGCTCAAGAAAAATGTGGATTATTCTAAAATGGAAGAACTGGCGAAAGTTCTCCAGGGAGAGGAACTTGAAATTATTCCTTTCAGTCTTTTATCCAGATGTCCTTTGCTGAAATACGCTCCGTTAACCTCAATCTACGTCGAAAAAAGTTTCAGCATGTTCAAGGCTCTTTTGAGTGATCGTCGTCGTTCCATGACTGTAGAGCATATTGAAATGTTGTTGATTTCTCATTTTGAAACAAATTTTGATTAACTGAAAAATTCAGTTTTGTACCCACGAGTCCGTTGAATAAAGAATTTTTGATATAATATTTCTGTTTGTTACATTTTGTGGTCTAGAAGAAAATTTTTATAAAGTCTATGTACCTACCATTTTAATAAAATTTCATATTTTTTAGTCAATATTTATATTTTTTAGTCAATATATATATTTATTTAGTCAATATTTTGGCCTTTTTTCAGTAAATATGTATTTAAATATTTTCGCTTTTTCCATCAATATAAATCCGGGGTCTAGTCATTACATTTCACCTTCCAGAAATTCCAGATTTTTCTACATTCTTATCTAGTATCTACATGTGTAATGTAATTATGTTGATTTCTTTATACGCGTGTATATATACGGTACATAATATATTATGTATTTCTGAATCCCACCATCTATACTTTTATGTAGAAAGAGATTCAAAAAGCATTAAATAATTTGAAAGGAAATTCCACAGCCCAAGCCTATTAACAGAAATGAACAGCCAACATCATGAAATTACAAAACACAAATCTCTTGAATCTTGAATCTGGAATTGCACAAAAATTACAGAGCAAATTTCCAGGAGGGCACAAACACGTTGGAGATGTATGATCATTTACCTTTAGCATCAAATCAAATCTCCATTTTCCTATTCATGATTTGGCTAAATTTGGTAACTTTGTCCAAGGAAGAATCCGGGAAAATGTGAATTTTGCGTAGTTTTTTTACAAGTTGGATATATGAATAGAAATTCAGATTTAAATTTAGGCTTGAAGGAGTTTTGTAAAAAAACAGGCCACTTGATTACGCATTTCAACCATCTCCAATCTTTTTTACATTGGTGTACGGTTTATGGTGTATGGTCTGTCCATTTCAGTCCTCAATCCATCCATATCTTGTTGCAAAAGCTGCGCCTTGTTTTTCTCCAGGTTGAACCTCTTGAATCTTGAACTATCCGTGATTTTGTTATCTTTAACTATCGTATCTGTGCACTGATATAGATATATAATATTATATATCTAACTTTGTGGCTTATCCAAATCAAAAGCACACTAACAGAGAGAGAGAGAGTCTTTTGAATGTGCAGGACAGGAAGATGCAAACATGATGCAGTGTAAAATGTACAAATTTTACGTACATCATTATCAAGTGTAATGCAAAACGCACAACGCACAAATTATCCTTGTGTATGCAATGTACAATGCACAATGTACAGTCTACGTTCTACATGGTGGGAGATTTACGTACATCTCGGTCCAAACTCCAAACTGCTCAGTCCTTGGTTTTTGGTTTTGGTCTTCATCATGAAATTTGCGTGCGTGATTTACTCAAATTACATGCTTTCTCTCTCCCTCTTTCTCTTATCTGTATAGTCACACGTATACAAAATACAAAATATATACACCGTCTAGCGTCTAGTAAATACAGACTACGGAAATGGAATACAGAGTAGAAAGAGAGAGAGAGAGAGAGAGAGAGACGCATTCAAATTTTCTAAATTTTCTACTGCCCTTCGGGTTATCATGATCCTCCGTAGTTCCGTAGTTTGTGTTCCATCTCTTCACTCTTTACTCTTTACGCACTCATTTTATACGCACTTTATCTTATGCATGTTTGAATTCATTATCCAGTATCCAGTATCTAGTATCTATCTACTTTCATATCAGATCTATCTATTTTAACAACTGTTTCTCCTTCTTTTTCTCTCCAGCTGACCTTCCATGGAAATTATTGTCTAGATTATAGAGTCTAGAGTCTAGAGTCTAGACTCTGAACTTCCCTTCCTCTTCAATACTCTTCTGTCTTTTGTCTGCTATTCAGTTCAAATTTACCTCATCCATCCGCATTTTAATTAAGCTGATTATTTGTCGTATAGAAATCAAAACGAAAATGATCAACTTTTGTCTTAATTTACCAGCGTAACTAATAGCAACTACCAACTAGTCAGTAGTGACTAGTGCACAATCGTGTATACAGTGTGTACTATATTATGCAGTGCATCAGTTTTGAGCTCTCAAACTTGGAATTTTGACGGAGGTATTATCCAGGTTTTGTGCTATTAACGCGTGTTATGCAATACAATATCGAGTATAAAGTATGAAATAGACGACTTGTTTAATTTATTGCGTGTACGTGAGGTTGTTTTTACGTGTGAATAGGTTTGCTCCTCCAAATATTATTATTATTATTATGGATTATTACAGTCAATGGGAAATCGGATAAGTTTGCTTCAACTGAGAAATCTACAATCCAGAATCTAGAATCCAGCACAGTAAATAAATTCTAAGTACAGGGGAAGAAATACCAAAAGGAAATTTATTATCTAGAGGCATCACTTGTGATTGTTCCTGGACGCTGTCTCTGCGTCTGTCTCTATCTCTGTCTGTGTGCCTCTGACTTTGTGTATATTTGTTTGTAGAAGGCAGGGAAGTGAAAAAATGAAAGTTAGTTGGATTGGTTTTAGTTTGCAATAACACAATATGAACAACAATAGGGATAATAATGACGACGGTTGATAGTGACTTTTCTAACAAATTATCTGTATAAGAGAAAGTGAGAGAATGAGTGGGAGGGAGATGGAACGAAGCGTGAGAAATAGGTTGATTCAACATTCTATGTCCTATGTCCTATGTTCAGAGCTCAGAGCTCAGAGTGCTGATGGGGGGTTGAAAAATAAAGGGAGAAAGAGAGAGAACACTTGACTGTTTGGTTGCTTGATTTGACCACAAATGGATTTTTTTCAATTTGACTGAAATGGTGTGAAAAAGTGCTTGGGTTTTCTATGTATCCATATCTATATCTACACGTGTTTGTGAATGTGCACTGTTCACTGTACAGAGCAATACAGAGTCAACACAGTATTTGGCGACAGTTGATAGTGAATTTGATGATAGTTTTTTCCTCGACTTGTTCTTCAAATGTCCTCGGATATATCTGTCAGTTTATTTATTCTTTCTTTATGAATTCTCTTATTCCTCCTTGTATATTTGTATTCCTGTTCGTCGTTCTCTTCGACTTCTTCTTGGTTCTTGATCTCGGTCTCTTCACCGCTCTTTGGGCTCAGCAATGCGAAAAATTCTCATCTTCCATTTCTCATCTCATCTTTTCCTCATCGACTCTTCATCCTCGATCATATGTACACATGTACACACATGTGCATACAATATACAATATACTTGTACTCGAGTTGTGTGTAAAATAATAATAGTAGGAAGAGGAGGAAGGTGCAATAATACATACTACATAATACGTATCCATCTATCTGTGTAGTCTGTACTATATGATACATACACATACCTCCTCATTCTATCAACCATCTTTTCTCCTTTGTATGAAGAATACAGAATACAGCATACAAGTCAGAGAAAGGACCAACCAAACTCACATTCCCCTTGCACCACACACCAACACCAGACACCACACACCACCAACACAACAGCAGACAGTTGTCTTGTCTTGTATTGAATTCTCTTCCGCATCACTTCCTCTTTATTATTATTATTATCATCATCATCCACATTGCATTAAATTGCATAACTGTCTTTTCAATATCAAATGACAATATCAAACGCAATAGACATAGCACAAAAAGAAAAAGACGAAGAAGAAGCAGGACAAGAACAAGTTCGTGTCACCTTCCCAACTCTCACTTTCTCACTTTCTCCCTCCTTTCAATCTTCTTATTTTCCTTGTGTATTGTGTACTCGTTGCTCAGCTCAGTGCTTCGTTTGCGCCTGCCTGATGTCTTATGATTCATAAACGTAAATAAAAATAAAAATATACACGTCCTGTATTTGCTCAACTCTCAAAGCTCAAAGCGAAAAGTAAGGCGTCCAGCACCCAAGTGTGCGTAAATTGCTTTATCATTGATTTTGAATTCTGAACAATTGTAATTATTTATGTTTCATAATTTTCTTTCCTGCTGCTTTCTTTTGAAAATAATCTGTAAAAATCTACATTGCTAATCGGTTTATGTGAACAAAGATGATATTAATTGTAAATTGTAATTTTTCAACTTTCAAATCTACATGGATTATCAATAATCGATAATTTTCTATCAACCTTTTGTAATATGTCTATTTATAAAATCAAAAAGTTAAAAAGGCATGAGAATCACGGAGAAAATTGCTAGGTAAATTTAATGCCCTGGTAAGTTTCTCCACTATAAAGAGTACAAAGAATAAAGTTATTAAATTGTGTATTGTGTGTCAAAGTAATCAAAATAGTTGTAGTTTTTGCTAAAGTTGAAACTAGAACCGATAAATAGTAATGGTGATACTTTGTTCTAAATGGCAAATGGCGATCTGAATTACAGATGATTTACAAAATAAGGTCAAAACCGTGGATGCAAAAAAATTGAAGAATACAGTACAGAGTAATAATAATACAAGACAAAGTTAGTTTAGGTAAAATACTGTGTGCTCTATATTTGAAGCAATTGACAAAATTATCAAAAATAAATAAGTGCTGGTCAAAGTAGTAATAATAATAATAATCATAAAGAGAGAGAGAAAGTGTGTGTGTGTAGTGTGCAGTGTGTAGACGACAGATGTATTTTGATAATATTAGAAAGGCGTCACACAGACAAGTTTTTGGCTTCAAAGTTTTGAAGAATGGAATGAGAGAAATCAGACTTGAAATGTTGAGTTGAGTTAGACTGAAAGACTGAATGCTAGCAAACAAACCAGCTAACTACTAGCTACTAGCTACTAACTTCTAAATACCTAATATTAGAGTAGGAAAGTTGAAAAGAGGATAATTTCAGAGCTCACTCGATTACTTTTACTTTTGCTCTTGCTCTTACTTCCCCTCTCATTCTATCCAGAGGAAAACTACTTATTCATCTACCATGCAAATTCCAAGAGTCCGAGTTAAAAAAGAGTTTTATTGTGCATGAACGGTCAAGTATAAAGTATGAGGTTGAAGTTGAAGTTGACCAAACACTGAAACAAACGACCAGAAAGCCATCAAATAACACATAAATGAGAGACTTGAAAAAACTTTTGTTTATTTTGTTTTGTTTGCTTCTCCCTTTCTTGACTAAATAAAGTCCTTCCGCTCTGGCTCCTCGAATCTTCAATCTCGTCTCCAATCCTAAGCCATACGTGTCAATTTAAACTACTACTATTTTATATGAGTAATAAGCACTGTGTATGGAGTATAAAGAGTGTAGAAAATCATAAAAATACATGCACAATGCACATTTATGCACCATACATGTGAAACTATGAGACTGAAACTGCTATTAATAGACTGGCCTGTGGCCGCCCTCCCTCATTTCTGTTTCAGCCGGCTAAATTATTATGTGAAAAACCTGTATTTGTACTAGCTTAACATAAGTAGATATGTATCTACATTCCAGTCCAGTCACAAGCTCAAAACTTTTACCGACTCCTGTGTAAACTACCCGTGTATTAAAATGTAGAGTATAACATAGAAAACTGACTTTTAAACAGGTATGACTTCATAACGATGTTATTATTATATTATTTTTGTATATACAATATACAGGTATCGTAACAGTAAAAACTCCTCTCATTTCTCGATTCTTGATTCTAGATTCTAAGGTTTTCCATAGAAAATGAATCGTGCTCTATTGTACTTACATATGTATGCTGTGTATTGTGCATTGTGTACTTTGGATTCTGGATGTGGTCATCTTTTTTGTATTAGACCACGACCACGACCACTGATTTATGTATAGAAAAAAATCCCCCTTACACTTTTTATTATTGTATTTTGGATTTTACAAACAAACACATGTATGTATTTACATGTTGTTTTATATGCTGAAAATATAGTGTCTAGAGTCTAGAGATGCATGTTGTTGTGTACTTTGGCTCCATTACGCAATTCAATGAAAAGAAGCGGAAGTTCAACATATCTACCTGTATGGTGCATGTATCATACTTAACTTGCTTGTGCTGTGTGTGCGTAAGTTGTAAATTGTAAGTTTTTCTGCTTCTTTCTCGTCCAATTTTCCTTCCTTTCTTTTCTTTGGTCTGGTATGAAATGGTATGGAATGGTACGGCAGGGCAGTGCTGTATGAAGTATGAATTGCACTTACAAGTTACGAAAGAGTATAAGATGTATAATGTATCATGCATAGTAGCGGGCGCTGTTTCTTTGTACATGTGTATTGGGTATAGACTGTAGAATGCAGACAGTAGACAGGAGACTGAAAAGGAAAATGAAAGAGAGAGTGAGAGTTCATGTCATCATGTGCACATATTGTAGAATGTGAAATGTATATGAATAGAAATAGAAAAGTGGTGAGCTGAGCTGAACTGCTTGAGAAAGTCCAACACGAAGGAGTTAATCATAGCTTTATTTTGTAGCATGAGAGGATTGCAAGTGCACATGCAGAATGTTGGCTGCCTGTTTTGTTTTCTCCTTTAATAGGGCATTAGCCAAAGTACTGCTGTGTATTGTGTATTGTGGATTATAAAACTAGTCATATTCACAATCCACAATCTAGACAGGATTACATAATATAATATGATATCATATCATATAATAATAATAAATGCACACATGCTTATACATTTTATAAATCAACTCGTGTATCATGTAACATGTAATGGATGTATAATGTGAGTTTTATTGCCTATATAGTTCGAAAAAACATGTGCTTAAGATGTAACAGGAATATAACTGGCTATTCTATAGTCTAGAATCTAGAATCTAAATTCTGATATATAGATTCTAGATTCTAGAATAGTTTTCCTCTCTATTAGCTTTTCTTCTACTTCCCTTTCTCTTTCTCTATCATGTACAAAAAATTTCTCGTTGGTTTCCGCATTTACATATTACATAATGATACAGAATGCAGAATTTGTGTAAAAAGTGAAACTTATTTTGTTTTCTCCATGATTTGAAATAAATTTGAAACAAAAACTTTTAATTTTACCTTTCCATTGGCATTGGTTAACAATAATTCTATTTTTGTTCTGATCTTCCGTTGGGCATTTTTGCCTCCACATGACATGCTACCGATTGAGAATTGAGAATTTAGAATACGTGATACACAACTTTTGATCGAAAGTTCTTCAGAATTATTATCGGTATTCCTGTTGATTCTAAATAAATGTTTTGATGTTACCGCCTATTGCCCATTGACCAATGCCCACCGTTTGTTGTTTGCTTAAAATACACGGAAGACGTTTTTCTTATTTTTTGTTCACACAACACAAGAAAGACTAGACGAAAAAAACATTGTTTACTCAACCACATGCAAGTATATTTGCTAAAGCAATCTCTTTCAATGTGTCGTTTTTGTAAAATCATTTGTATAGCCAATGTCAAATTTTTTTTCAAACCATTTTTTTAAAGATGTTACATATTGACTTTAAGATCTGTCTGTCTTATGTCTTATTCCTTATGAAGCATTTCCCAAAGAGGCTACGTTATACAATAATTCTAAATCTGTAATAAAATTATACACCTTAATTTTATGGTACACTACTGTGTACTGTTGTATAATAATAGATTTGGCTTGTAATGTATGCTTTGATAATTATCTAATTAAAAAATATGATGAGTAATCTATAATCTATGCATACACGATACACAAGGATAAAAACCCACATCAATGTGGTTGTGTTTTTATGATTATGATTATGACTAGAATTATGATGCAAGCTCTATTTTATGTATTATATTGAGCGCTACATGTTTTTTTAAATACCTGTAGATACAAAAAAAACATAGTGAAAAATCCTCAAGCTTATTGTATGCACACAATGAAACACTGTAGAAGATACATTGAACAGTGTACAAGAGTGTTATAGAACTTGCACCTTGTACTTGGATAAACTGCACGTGCAGCAAACGACATACAGTAGAATATAAAATCCGTATATTTGAATGAGTGAATGGATGGCTATGGCTAGTTCTATTGCTGGATTTTAGATTCTAGACTCGAGACTCCTAGAAGTGAAGTGCTCATTGAAAATTGAAAGCAAAATATATGATATAATAACGTACTTTTTTGCTCATAATAGAAGGTTGTATAAGTGGTCGTCATCGGCAGTGTGTAGTGTGTAGAATTTGAAGAAATTCAAGGCCACATGGAGAGTCATGATACCACAAAAATGTATTCATGTGTGTGTAAACACTACACAAACTACAAACACACTAGTCTGTAGTTCTATAGTTCTATAGTTTGCAGTCTCAGTCAGTTTACTATCAGTTTCTTTTGGTTCAGATTTTCTATATTCATTTTGATATTTTCAGTTGAATATTTTGTGGTTTGCCGTACTAATTAAAAAATAACTGAATGGTGCTACTTTGTACTTTGCTTGCGGTCCAACTTCACTTGAATTAAACTGATAAAGGCAATAAAATGTCATTCTTCCTTGTATTTCATATTACATACATTTTATTCAGTAGATAAAAATAGTTTTTCTTGACTCGTTTTTATTGCAGGTTGAAGTGTCCTGTCATTTTAGATTCTAGATTCGAGAGAACTCGTGGGAATTTGAGGCAAGGTGCTGGATTAAAATTATTATTATTAATTGGTCTTGTTTTCCTTGGAGCTGTTCAAAATGGGACTGTGTTGTTACACCCAATACTTGTATTACGGGGCTGGAATACTAGCAGTGATTTTAGGCATTAAAGTTTTCAAATATGTGAAACGTCAACGGATGCTGTAAGTATTTATTTTTATAATTCCAATTTCCAATACATAAACTTTTGATTGTAACCTTTAAGATTGAGCTTAAAAGTTGTTCTTTGAATTTACCGATCTATTTTTCAATGTTGATTGTTTATTACCCAGAGCTCGATGGAGTAAAACACAGAAAGATGTTGTGATTCTGCATTGTTTTCCTGCTGCTCGCACACTTCCAAATGCCAGTCCATTTGTTTTAAAAGTTCAGACTTATCTTCGGATGACAAACATTCCTCACAAGGTACAACACATTTATCCATTCACCCTTTTCACTTAAATTCTGCGTACTTTTCTGACGGTTGTTCACTTATCATGCAGTTTACTTTTGACTTTTGAAATATGATGATTTCCTTTTTTCCCTTGAATTTTCTGTGGACTGCGGAGCAAGGCTTATGTTAATTAATATTTATATTTGTATATTTATACTTGCAGGTAGACTCTGTGGATTATTTTGGTCCTAAAGGGAAAACACCATGGATTTCTTTGAATGGAGAACACATTCCAGATTCTCATTTTATCCTCAAGCACTTAAACAAGTACGAAACATGTCAAATTTTATCATTGTTTTTGTGAGAAAATCATGATCATAGTAATTTGATTGCTAATGTTTGGAAATTTATTGTGTTTTTTTTTCATTAGGAAATTTGAAAAAAATTTGAATGGCAATTATTCAGAGGAACAACTTTCAATTGCCAAACTCGTCCGTATAGCTTTGGAAGAATATATTTTTTGGTACTTTTTAATTTTTAATGTTGTACAATATATTATGCAAATATATTAAGTAAAAATTCACAAAGAGGTTGGAAAACATGTAAATTCGTGTGGCAATTCCAAATCAAGCGTCAAGGAAATTATCTATATTATTTTTAATTTTAGGGGAGGAGTGTTGTACAGAATGATATTTGGACTGAGTACCTTTCCAAAGGTTATGAACGTTCCAGTTCCCCTGTGGGTCATCGGCTTAGTTGTGGGACGTACATGGAAGAAATATTCATATGGTCAAGGAATTGGAAGACACACAAAGGAGGAAATTTATGAAACGACTACAGATGCTCTTCGTTCAGTGTCCAAAATTCTTGGGAATAAAAAGTTTATTCTTGGTGATGAACCTTGTGAAGATGACTGTGCCATTTTTGGAATGCTGGCTCAATGCATCTGGGGATTACCTGGATCTCCTTATGAAGAACTTTCTAATGGTAAGTATTTTTTTTACAACAATTTAGGATTTACGATACAACTTACAATACTTAAACCAGGGATTATTGGTTATTGATTGGTTTGAAAATCCATTTCAATTTTTGCAATATTTTTATGTTATTGTTTACAATTTCAGGAGAACTGAAAAACATCAAAGAATACTGTTTAAGAATGAAAGACAAATTCTGGGCTGATTGGGATTTGTGCTTGGATAAAAAATGAGCAATTATTCCTGTGATTTGATTTTGTACACTTTTCTCTTGTACATTGTACATGCCTTCACTGTACCTGCTGTCTTCCTCTTGTTTTCCATTAAATATACATGTAATTACCATGAAACGTCAACTGTACGGAAAATAAAAATGTACATGAATCCCATGTTTGAAAATCGTTTGAAAACGTATGTAAATTTGTTCTCGATAGCGAGTCAAAGTTTATTTTTCTCATGCCTTTATGTTTACACCTTACACCTGTCAAATGTTGAGTGTCGAGTATCGAGGGTAAAGGCATTTTTGTCGGGTGCATATTTCAAGTAAAAGAAAACGAATAAATTTGAACTCTTCAAAACAGTTTCACCTTTATGTTCATGCAATTCTTCTTGTCACCGTTTCTTTTGGCCATTGATCAGTGATCAAAAGAATCAGCCTTGATTCGCCTATAGTTATTTGCATCAACCTCACTAATTAATCAAATTCTTATGCATAGACATGGACATGAACCATCAACGTTTTACCTTCATGCTACAGTTTCTAAGTTCTTAGTCAAGGACTCTAGCAGCCGGGAACAGAAAAACAGCGGGCCTGCAAAAATTTAAATCATAAATTTTGAGAAAAACAGAAGACGTAACACATTGTTAAAATGGAAGTAGATATTCAAAAAGTATAAAGTTTTAAGTATTTTATCTACTTCCACGGTACTTAATTATTTCAAATTATTTTTGACAGTTTAATTTATTCCACGTGTCTTATTTCTACTTAAGTACAAAACAACGACAATCATTTTACTTCCACGGTTCAGAAATTATCACTGCATTTTTCATCGTGGAGACTGAAAGTTTCAGACGACAAGTTTCTAATTTTTATGAAATAATCTCGTTTTGTAATTGCCTAAGATTTACGATTACAATTAGCCAAGTTTATGAAATGAGTATTTTTAAACTATGTACTCGCCAAAACTTAACTCTATTCACTTTAGTACAAAATGAAGGAATTCCAAGTATTTTAAATAGATGTAAAACTATTCCATTTCGCCTATCAAACTTGAGTACCTGTAAAAGATATATTTTTACTACTGGAGGTGCCAAATACCAGGGTCAAAGTACCGACTCTGTCGGTGTCACGAGTCTTGATGGTACGAGACCTCATATTTTACGCAACACTGAGAATAATGAATAGATTGGATATGTGTACTTCATGTTTAACAAATGTCCTATTTTTTCTTTAGCTTCTTCGGGCTTATCAGAAGAACAACAGCTTTTACAAAAAGTGGCTTTGGATTTTGCTAAAAATGAAATGGCTCCAAACATGGCTAAATGGGATGAAGAGGTTCATTTTAATTTCTCAAATTGAAACACTACACAATGTTTTATCATGTAAAACATCTATAAAAACAAAGATTGAGGACATGAAATTAAAATCAGGACTTTTTCCTTACTCTTAGGAAACTTTACCCATAAATACCTTGAGAAAAGCGGGAGATGCTGGATTTGGTGCAATTTATGCAGATGAGGAATTTGGTGGTTCTGGTTTAACTCGTCTGGATTCCTCCATCATATTTGAAGCTTTATCTCAAGGCTGTGTTAGTACAACTGCGTACATGAGTATTCACAAGTACGTGAACTTTTTAATCACTACCATATGTAAAAAAGTCTCGAAAAATTTAAAGTGTCTGGAGTGGATTTTACTGTCACCGTGTTTCTAATTATCCTTAAATGTCTATTTTCAGTATGTGTACGTGGATGATTGATAAATTTGGATCAACAGAGCTTCGTTCAAAGTGGATTCCAAAATTAGCTTCCATGGAAAATCTTGCTAGTTACTGTTTAACAGAACCTGGAAGTGGATCTGATGCTGCGTCACTCTCCACAAAGGCTAAAAGGGAAGGAGATTTATACATTCTAAATGGTTCAAAGGTAAACAAAACACGCAGTAATAGATCCATAATTATCAATTACATTGAAAAATTATAATCATTTGAATAAAAAAACATGGAGCAATATTTAAATCAAAGAAAAACCTGTGATTTTTAGGCTTTTATTAGTGGTGCTGGTGAAGCGAATGCATACGTAGTTATGTGTAGAACGGGCGGAGAAGGCGCCAAAGGAATCTCATGTGTTTTAGTAGAAAAAGGGTCAAAAGGTAAGGAAATTTACGTGCTAAAAATAAATGAGCACCTAATTAAATATAAGACAGTTTAAATGTGTACAAAATAACCATGCGTTTGATTTATAGGTTTAAGTTTTGGGAAGAAGGAGAAAAAAATAGGCTGGAATTCCCAGCCAACTCGTTCCGTCATCTTTGACAATTGTGAAGTACCTGTTTCAAACTTGATTGGAGCTGAAGGTCAAGGGTTTTTAATTGCAATGAAAGGATTAAATGGAGGACGACTTAATATTGCCTCTTGTTCCGTCGGAGCAGCTCAAGCGTCTGTAGATGCAGCCAAAGAACATTTGCTAGTGAGAAAGCAATTCGGACAGCTACTTGCAGATTTCCAAGTATGTGATTCATTTTATGAGGCGCTCTTTTCCCCCATTTATCATTGATGTTTTAATTAATTTCAGTATTCATAAATAAAGGAATTTTTAATCTTCCTTTGATACACTTGAATCTTTTCAATATGTATTTGATTATTGATTATTTTGTAGAACAATCAATTCAAACTGGCTGAAATGGGTACAAATCTCGTAGCGTGTCGACTAATGATCAGAAATGCTGCCAGAGCCATTGACTCAGAACATCCGGATGTTGTCAGCTTATGCAGTATGGCAAAGCTATTTGCAACAGATACGAGCTTTAATGTGAGTACAAATGAGAATATTCCTACTGAGTAAAATGAATGTATTTTGAATTTTGAAGATAAAAAATAATTGAATATTTTATATGTCAAATATTGTCAAGCAATATACAATAAAAAATTGTTTCTCTTTGTTTTGCTTTAGATTGTAAATCAAGCCCTTCAAATGTTCGGTGGCTACGGCTACCTCAAGGATTATCCAGTTCAACAGTATCTTAGAGACATAAGAGTACATCAAATTTTAGAAGGGACAAATGAAGTCATGCGAATCGTTATTTCAAGAAACATGCTTAAAAATTAAACAGGGTTCTTATTTTAACTTATAGTGAGTTTTCAATTTATAATGATTCATCTACATTTTATTCACATTGTGATAAAGAGCCAAATTCGAATACACATTATACTATAAACATACATGTACAAATACAAAACAAAAAATAAATACGTATCGAGTACTATTTTATCAATATTTTTCCAGTTCTCAATCCTTATGCCGTGTGGCTAACATTTGTTTTTGATTTTTTGTATAAAAGTTTAATGGAGGTGAAAAGAACTATGAATAATTAAGGAGTGTTAGCATTTTTGGCATCGTCACTTTTATAATATGGTGGTGGAGGTGGTGGAAATTCTGGTCCGATTGGGAAAGGGGGAGGAAATTCGCCGTATGGGGGCGGAGGTGGCGGAGGTGGATAAGGCTGTTTTAAATAGTGCAAGAAAACAGTTTTGTTTAGAAATTTTTCATTTAGAAATTATTCAGCAAAATTTTATTTTATTTACAATGACTAATGACTTTTGCTACGTACCTCATAAAACGTGATGAAGGGCCAAAAGCATTTTGGTTTCCGTCCTCCTCCACTTTTAAGGGCTGCAACTGGAACCTATAGGAAATAGATAAAATTGCATCATAAATCATAAATTAAGTCAAATACTATTTTTCTCTGTACTTTATTCACAGGCTGAGCATTTACAAAGCCTCAACAGTCAACAATCAACACATGGTTTGATAGCAGCAGAATGGAGAAATGTATAAAAAAACAAATACCTCTCGCTTTGCAAATCGACGCAGAATGGCAGCAGCGGATGGTTTAAATCGTTTGTCTTCTACTGCGTATACCAAACTTTTCTCTCCTCCTGCATCAATCCTCTGTACAAAAAGTAAAATAGTGAAAAGTCAAGTACTTAAAAAAAAGATGAAATTTAAATTTGATTGCTTTACCAATTGCAAATTTTTGTAAAATGATTCTTGATCATTTTAAAGATAATTTTTGACATTTTAAAATACAAATGAAATATTTTTAAAATGAAAACTCAGTTGTAGGCCAAATACTTTTGTATTTTTGTACGTACCGGAACAGCAACAGTCACCGAGAAGACAACAAAGAGGAACAGAAAAAATGTCAAAGTCTTCATCTTCTCAATCTACAATGTTTATATTTTAGTCGTATATAAATCTAGAATCTAGAGAAATGTTGAGAACTTGCACCAGTCATGCGAGTCAACAAGAAACTGAAGAAAAATTATAAAGCGTAGGAGATTTAACACCAAAAGCAATTAGAGGAACTTTACCTTTCAACTTTTAAGGGTCTCTATCAAATTTTAAAGGTTAAAGGGAACAAGAAGGAATACGGAAAAAATCTACTGACCCTTTTTTGTATAACATATTATTTAGTTGATTTCTTTCCTCATCCATCTATTTGACTGGATGTGGGATGACGCAGCCTTGAACTTTCCAGGGACGAAAGGGATCTAAAACTCTACATTCCGTTCAATATTATGGAGTACACATATTCTTGTCCGTTCTTCATATTTTTTTCCATAAAAAGTACTATCCACTATACATAACATAATACATGCATGTACAAGTAAACTTGTCTGTGATGTTTGTTTAAGCTTTCACTGCATTTTTTGTAGTTGTTAGATCATCAGATCATTCTTGAGGAAAATGGAAAATCCCAAAACCTTTATTGATAACATTATGTTATCTATTTGTACAAGAGTTTAAACCTCTCCCTTGTGGATTTTGAACTGTAGATAAAATAGGGCAATGGAATATCCCTTTTCTCATGGTTCCTGTTTACTTACTATCTGCGTACATTTGACTTGTTAAATTGACCAAATGACCTATATGCTTTATTTCACTTATTCTTTTACGTTACACTTCCTGTTTCCTATTTACATGATATTCAACATCTTTCTTGGAACTTGGAACATTGATAAAAATGCATGTAGTTCATGTTCAATGTTCAGTCTACTCCTTGTTCATAGATTGTCATATGAGTTTTCAAATCATTTGTAAAATTTACCATCTTTATCGTACGTCTGTGTTATGAGAAATGAGATATGAGCATATGAGTACAGACAAATTAAGTTGTAAATGATGCTAGGCATTTGAAAGATGAAACAGTGTAACTTTTAAATGTGTGGCATGAATATCCATATTCAATCAAATGAAGCTTGTTTGACATAAAGAAATTGAAATTGCAGTAGTTCTTTTTCTGATAAAAAACAATTATTACTAGTAAATCAGCTGTTTAATTAACTTGAATTTAATAAATGTGTTGCACATAAATTACCGGTACTTTATTCAAACAGAACACATCAGTCTTACATCGTTACATAGAGTATTTAGTGAATATACATATAAAAGTTGTAAAACATAATCTAAAACACATAACGTACATATTACATGTATAATATAGTAAAAATGGTCTATTTAGTCATAGACTGTTTAAAAGCTATAATGTTCTGGATTCTGGATCAGTTTAAACTCAATTGTTGTTATTATTTACCCGTAATGAGTTTTTACCTCTACATTTAATTTCTTACACTACATAATAACTAATAACCAATGTAATGTAAGTAGTGAGAACTGTCCCCATCATTTTTATGGAACATCTCTTTACTCTTTTAAATTATATATTATATATTTAAATATATTTAAAATTTAGTTTATATTTTACATGGTACATATTAAAAGCACATGAATAAAATCGCCGGATGCTAATATCTAGTTTTTACTTCATACTTGAAGTCCCAACTATTACTAGTTAATATTATAGTTTGAACAATTACGTGAGTGCGTTCTATTTTTGTTGCTTTCCTTCATCCACATTTGTACTGTTTGAATTAACATCTGCTTGCGGACGAAGGGTGTCGGGGTTGGGAGGGTGTGGAAAGGGCTGTGTCACGTTACTCGGGAGAGCGGTAATTAGTATTAGTTCTAATAGATCTGCATGAGTTGGAACAAAGGTCACAGTTTTATTCTCCACTGGAATCTCATCTCTTATATCTCGTGGAGGACTTTCAGGTGCTCCTGGTTTTTCAGGGAGAGGAGGAGCCGGAGGAGGTGGTGGGGGGATAACAGGAACTGGAGCAGGAGTAGGTGCATCGGTGGTGGTATTGCCTCCACCAAACCAGCCAGCAATTGTATCAAACATTAATCTGTCTTTGGGGTCTTGATTAGTAAGTCCGATTTCTTCTCCTGCAACAACGTTGACACTGGCATTGGAAACAGGTTCAGGAACGAGAAGAACAGTTACATTTAAGGGTGGTTTACTAATATTACCATGCAGTGACTCTTTTTCCTCCTCTTGCTCCACTCCTTTAGAAACTTTAGGTGTAGGATTGGGAGTTTTCTCAACTTCCTCACTAGACTCATCAGACTCGTCGGACTCTTCGGAAGACGGATTGGGAGTAGGAGTAGGAGGAACACCAACTTCGTCAACTACTTCTTGACCATCCTCTGGTTTTTGTTCTGCTTCTGGTTTTATTTCCGGTTCTGGTTTTTGTTCTGGTTTTATTTCTGGTTCTGGTTTTATTTCCGGTTCTGATACGGATACTCCAGAAATACTTTCTTCTTCATTTGCAGGCAGTGTCTCTGAAGGAGGTTCCATGGGTAGTACAGTTGACTCTGGTTCCGGTTGTGATGTTGTGGGAGAAACTTCTTCCTCTGGTTGTTCTACTGGATGTTGCTCTACATCTGCAGTTGCATTGTTAGGAGCTGAAGCATTTGTACTAATGTTGATAATGGGGATGGAGGTTGAACTTGGGGCTGAAACAGATAGTGATGGAGGAAGTACTAATGTTTCAACTGGAGGTTCAGGTTCAAGTAGCTTAGAATTTTCTTGCTCTTGAAGTCCATCAGATTTTTCAGTATCTATTTGTGTCACATTGGGTAAAATAGCAGTTGTATTTGTAGTATTTGCTCCCGGTTCAACGTCTTCCGTAGTGTTGAAAAATATGCCTAGAAGTGCCAATGGAGAAAATCTGGATGAAACTTCAGGTGTGGTCAGATTTACAGGTGCTGGTGGAGGTAAAACCGGAGGAGTTTCGGGAACTGGAGAATTTTTCAGTGCAACTGGAATGGGTTTTGGTGGAACAACTTCATCAACAAGCGGTTTTGGCACTTGCGGTGTTTTTAATGGTACTGGAACTTTTTCTGGTGAATCAAAATGTGTGGTAGCTGCTGCAGGGTTGTTATAATTCGGGTATGAGATTCCTTGTTGACTTGGTTGGGAAGGAATAACTATAGGAGTATCACCATGCCCCTTATTCAGTGTTTCTATGAGCAAAGTGGCATTGCTCAAAAGCTATTTAGATAAATAATGGACAAAAGAAAAATTCAGATTACAAAGTGAAGCTTGAAACTTGAAGCTTGCATACTTTTTACTTTACTTTTTACATATTTTGTGTAAAATGCACTTACATCAGAATCATCCGGGTGCAACCAGTTAAATTCCAAATCAACTCGAGCCTTTTCATATGCCTGTTGATAAAGTGGTTATTTAAAGTATAGAAATAGTTTTTGGAATTTTCACATAATTATTTTGTGTTACTGCATTATATTTTGTACATGATTAAAAAATTCAATTATTTTTTTACATTAATTTTTCACAAAAAAATCATACTTCTTCCTCCACTGTGCGTCTTTCCAGCGGGGGATCCAGCGGGGGATCTACAAGTCCTGCATCTCTTTTCATGTACCTTGCCTAAAACATAGCAATAACAATGACAAATAATGATAAAACCAGGAGTTTTTACTTTTGTTCACATCACTTAAATGCATGTTAAGTTTTAGTTGTACACTCAAAACTCGGAAATCTTTTTTATTACAAACACTCACATTTGTCACAGATGCTAAAAATGTTGCAAGGAGAATGAGAAACCAGGAAAATGGAGATTTCATTTTCTTGTTTCTGGTTCTTGAGTATGACTCTGATTTTCCTTGTTGCCAATCTCTGGTGCTGATAATGATGATGATGAATAGAAAGGAACAAAATTGGTTACACTGTGAAAATGTTGAAAATTTGAAAATGGAAATGTATCAAAGGTTTTTCCAACCAAAATCCCTTGCAAAACTGACCATAAAGGAATTCATCAAGTTGGTTTTCTTGCTTTGGCTTTACATAGAACTTCGTCCAGAGTTCTAGAGTTCCAGATTTTGGACGCTAAATACACTAGATACTAGAAACTAACATTATACATACCTACTTGGGAAACACAGGAAAAGAACGAAAAAAATCACCCGACCCTTTACAAGCATCCACAATGTACACTGTACAGTGTAAATGTACATATACCTTGTATCATTCCATACCTCAACAACAAGATTCATTGACCTAAAAACGGTAAGAAGAAAGAAGAGCCAAGAATGTGTAAGAATACAGTAATTTTTACAGTCTACAGTCTACGCACTACGCACACTAGGCTAACACAACGTTTATAACCGTTTCTTCCAACTTCCAACTTTTCTTCTCATGGATTGGATTGGATTGGAATGGAACCTTGAACTTGTTTACGCTGAAATATTTCCTTAAAATCAGAGTGTATAACCTCTGTACAGTTTTCCATGGTCAAGATCAAGATCAAGCTCAAGATCCTTGGACGAGATGAGAAGGGCAAGGTCCCTTTGGTTCTTTTCACCTCAGCGAGTTGAGCTCACCTTGTCCTTAAAAATGAGGATCATCCATGAACTATATATTATATTATTATTATATTACTTATATATAGTCGTCATCTTCATAAAAATATACCTGCTCTCAGCTCTCAAGTGCAGATCGCAGAACACAAGATCACAGTTGGAAATTGGAAGTTGGAAGGTTTCCCTTTCCTCAAAATGAGAAGATATCAAGTCGTTAACATTATCCTGTACAATATTATTATTATTGCTGCTACTACCTTACTCACCCATTTTAGACTTGCTCTTGGCTCTGTATCTGTTTTGGATGCATATAAACTATATTTTTGTGAACCTTTAACCCATATTCTTTGCATCTTTTTTATTCTCATTTGTGTTTGTATTTGTATGTGTACTGTACTATTTGTACTGGTATTTGAGGATGGAAGAATCCAAAACACAAGACAAAATCCCAAAGTGTATGTGTATTGTGTATTTATACGGAATACGGACATTTTCAAGTCATGGTTCTCCTCCTGTATCCTGTACGAACCAACGACTGTTGGACTCAACTGTTTACAACCATGAAAAAATGTCTACTTTCTTCGTAGATATGTGTGTACATCTGCCAATTACTAATAAATAAATTTTGACAGATTGGAAATAAAAAATGAGAGCGAAGCATCCATCTTTTTCTCTCAATGCTCAAGACTCAAGACTCAATACTAAATACTCAATATGAAATGTTTTAAGTGCATATTGCATATGTATGCAAATTTTTCAATTATTATAATGATTATATTTTTACAGATTGTAACTTTGTGCATTTATACATACAGATTTAAATTTATTTATGCACAGTTAACAGTTAGATTTTTCTCAACCTTTTGGAACTTACATTATACATGTATACAATTATTTGAATACATTAGTTCAGTCTAATATCTAATATCTGATATCTAATATACATGTAGATTGTAGATTGAAACTGTTAGTGGGACAATAATGAAATTTTCTCTGGTTTGCCCTCGAATAAAAGGGCATGTAATACTCATTTAAAGTGTATAAGGAAAAGATTGGATGACAATGGCCTTTGTCATGTCTCTAATTTCTATCCAAATCATTTTGTTGATGACCACACGTGTTGACTAATTGACCAAAAAGCAGCTTGTTTCATTCTCTCATGTGTACACTGCACACTGCACACATTACACATATCAACTTGTATTTTATATTTTATATACAAGTGTGTGTTCCGCACTCTGTCCTCTCGCCTCCTGTCAAAGATTAATTGCCCAATTTTTGATCCATTTCAAATTTCTCTCTCGCTGTACACACTTCTACATTTACATATGTAACTACAATCTACAATTTACCTGCTACAATCATTCAATCGTCATGATGATTAGGATGAGCAGATGAGCAGAGAGTTTTTGAGGATTTGGTTGTTTTTTCCTCTCCTTTTCCCAAAAGAACGTGCTCAAACAAAAGAAGAGTGAGTTTACAAAACGCAGGTTTCCGTGAAGAAAGACAGAAGCAAAAGCATGTAGCATAAATGTGATGCAGACGTTTGAATACGATTTGAAAAAACTTTGCTTTCAACTTGTTCACCTTTTCTTCATTTTCGTCATCTGCTTCTTCATTTGACTGTAGACTAAACCTCGCTGGCATCTTTCTTGTGATCTTTGATTTGGGATAAATAAGGAATCTTTCGGTGTGTACTAGAAAACGTTCAGCCATCGTATCATGATAGTCGTCGTCTGGATGATCATCTAGAATATAGAATGTAGAATGCAGAAGAACATACATAAAAAAGCATTTCCACTCTATGATATTTCCACTTTTGCATTTCTTGAAAACTAAAAAAAAAATACTTTTCACTCTTGAAAATACGGATGACTATTTACAATTTAGTATTAACTACAAACATTTAACATTTAAAACTGGTAAATGGTAAATAAATACGTGTCTTTTTGGAATAAATAAATAGAGCTATGAAAAGACAAAAGATGAGAGAAAAATGTCTCTCTCCTTCGTCATTGTTCCAACTTGCAAACTTGTAAAACTGCCCTCCGTATCGGGTCGTGTCTCGTGTCGTATCGCATTCTTCTCATTAATCAAAGACTTTGTCCTTTGTCCCAATTTCCTTGGTATTTGTTTTGTCTTTTTTTAGTCAACTAAGAATTTGAACTCAAATCTCAAATCAAATACAGATTTCAGATCTTAAATCTCAGTGGCTATCTTTGCCTTGATATTATACATTATGTATCACGATATGACCAGTGATAAATATATATATGTAAATACATGAATAATGACTATCAAATCAAATACGTTATATTTTATCATTGTCGATTGTCGATAGTCAAAAGTCGACATGTGTGTTAAACTTTAAACTCATAGAGGAAAGAAGAGAAAAGAAGGTGATGGAGGAGAAAAGCTGACATGAAACAATTGATCTGGGTGTCATTTTAGCAGGCCAGGCGTCACTAGTCACCAATAATAATTAGATGGTATTTAATCAGACGAATGGATCAATCATCATCCTTTGGAGTTTGGATTTTGGATCACAGTTCAGATCCCAGATCCGATCATATCATCAGAATAACAACAAGAATATAACAATAGCTGTTATGCATGCCGAATGCCGAATTGCAAATGTAAAAGAATCCACTGCTTTGATTTTAGATTTCGATTTAAGATTCATTGTGTCCGTAGCTAATTCAAGTTTGCTTAGTGTAACTAGTATCTACAATCAACAGTCTACAATGTACATGTATGATGTCGGATGTATCCGGATTATACGTACACTGTATACTGCACACTGCACTGGCTCAAAAAGAAGTGTAAATAATAAGTAATGACTAATGAAGGAGATGAATGATGAATGATGACCATTATCTAGAAATGACCAACACTTAAGGCTTAAAGACATGTTTTGATAGAACAAACATACTAGTACAATTGTACAATCAAAACTTGATGCTTCAATGACCGAGTGATAATTTTTAGCACCAATATCAAATACTAAATGTCAAACATCAAACATCAAACAGCAATAAATAAAAATAAATAAAGTAAAGATGCATTCAAGTGTAAAAATCTGTACATGAATCCAGCCTCAAGACTTAAGAATCAAGACTCAAGACTCGAGACTAGATTTTATAAATACACTAAAGAATCCATAACAATTAAATCAATTTGCTAATCCTTAATTGTTACTATTTACAATCACATGACATGAGAGGCGGAGGAGGAGGAGAAAAAATGAAAGAGAACTGGACAGCGCGCCAATTTCTTGAGCTAACATTTCAGTTTCAGCTTTTAACTTTAAACACTTGGTGTTATAAAATAAAGTAGAGTATAGAGCGTAGTTCAATAAATTATTAGGTGTGGCTGAAGTCAAAATTCAAAGGCAGGCAGTAAGAAAGTGAGTCCAAGTCCAAGTCCAAGATTAACAAGAGTCAAGAGTTGATTGTAATGAAGCGTGAAGAATTGGAGATTTATCATGTTGATTGTTGTTATCCTCTTTTGTCAATTGGCAAAATTGGATGTCGATGTCAATGTTGTTTTCGTTGCCAATCCAATGCAATGACCAATGCTTTCAATAGGATTGAGCTGGCGTTTGTTCTATGTTCTCTGGTCTCTGGTCTGATCTGTCCATCTTCCGTGCCATGGTAACCAAAGTCCAAAGTGACACTATATACTAGATCCATTATCCACAGAAGCATTCTCTCGACTCTAGACTCTCGGCTCTCAGCTCCCACTAACACACTTTTCTTCCATTCCATTTCATTTCAATGTATTTTTGCATATTCTATACTCTATACTTCGTACTCAATACTCGATACTCGATATCATATTATACATGATACATTATACACTCAAACAAACAAAGTAAAACCAAAATAGAAAAATGAAAATTGCTTGTTCTCCCTTGACTCAATTGATTCGATTCACATGATTACATACAAATATTCATTCATTTACGATTTACGCATATCCATTGTGCGAGTTATACATTGTACATTTTACACTGTACACACTAGAAGATGATGCAGAATTTTACAGCTTGTAGAGCGACAGTTACAAACAAAAAGGAAACGGGTGACATTGTAGATAATTCTATGTTGTGTATTTTGAGTAAGTGAACTTTGAATAAAACTGCTCTCTCTTTTGATATCTATAGACTATAGACTATGAAAATGTCCCTTGGTGTGTAATAAGTAATAATTGTGCATGGTGTTCGCTGTTCTCTGTTCTCTGTTCAAATTTTAATTGTAAAAAACTCCTCTCATTCTTTCCTGTTTACTTTTCATAGTTCTACTTCATTCTTACAGTTGAACCAAGTGTTAATTTTAATTTTTTGTAGTTGAAATTTTATTATTATCTATGAATTCTTGGATATGAATTTTTTGAGACGGTAATAATCATACCTCATACAGAATTGAGTACCTATGGAGTATGAGCTATTGTAAAATGTTACACATGCATCTACTTTTTTCATTGTCCGTATCCAATTTTTGTCAGCATGGACTCTTGTTATATGTATTTACAATTTACCATTTACAAACTGTGACAACTATTGACAATTGACAACTAACAACTGACAACATATGATTATTTTTATCAAGTTTATTACTTTTTGAACGGTTCAAAAAATAAAATAAAGAAAATAATCTCTCTAAACCCTCTTTACATTTTACGTTTTCAAATTTCACGGGTACAGACAAAGAAAATCAAAAATCAAGTTAGAGAAATCCCGTCTTATGTGTCTCATGTCTAGGGTTCTAGTTTCTACTGATTTTGTTGTATGAAACATAGATAAAATTCGCTTTTCTTAACGATCCTCACTCTAACTCTGTATTCTACACTTCAATTCAACAATTGTGTCGTGAGGTATTTTAATTTTTAGTGAATGTGTACAATGCACTAACTACTGAATATTGAATACTAATAGCGAATAAATGGTAACAAAATGATTAATTCGTATTATTATTACCCCTATTATCATTTAATTATTAATTATTACTAAGGCCACTCAAAAGCATAAAATAGTGAATATGATTTCCTTGAAAATGTTAGCCA
>JAQGBH010002171.1:0-26172 GCA_034698265.1 Sminthurinus aureus | reverse complement strand
CAAACAGAGTACAGAAATAAAACGAGATCAAAAGACCAAATCCACATTCCTCCGCAAAAATCAAGAATCAAAACTATGCATGCCAATTTGAATACATTAATTTCCTAAATTGCTCACGATTCACGATAAAACGATAAATATTTCTCTCCAGCACTTGCAGCCAAATTGGAGATTTGAGGAATTCGACATTTTATCTTATCGGACGGAATGTATAGGAAAATAATGCATTCAAATTGGAAATTGGCCAATGCATAATTTTGCGAGGAATATGAATTTGGTCAAGTTTCTAAATGAAATGCACAGAGTACATGTAAAATATTAAGTACAAAATAAATTATGATGATAATAGTATCATGTAAAGTTTAAATGAGAAAGCAAATAAACTGACGGAAATTAATTGGAGATTGTAGACTTTGGGTAGGATTTCACACAATTTCCTAGGATTCCAATTTACAATGAAGAGTGCGATCCTTCAGATTTTGAAAGAGAATCTTTAGTTTTTCCATGCAGTAAACGGGGATTGAATTTGTTAGTTTAAGATAAGATTTTAATTTTCTTTCTGAGCTAACAAGGTCGCAGCCAGTACAGAATACAGAAAATTTTAGAAAATAAGGCCTGCTAAAGGGAGAATATGCATGCTGCATGCAAAACCATTTTACGAAACGAGCAGTAGATTTTGTCGCAGAGCAGAAAAAAGACGAGCATGAACGATAGGCAATAATTAAGATTTAAATCTAGTCTGAAAATTATGTTCTTGTCTCTTGTTGTTATATTTTGTGATTTGTAAAGAGCTGAATGATGCAGGACGTACCTAAATAGCAAAAAGTATCTCATGTCTTTTTTGTGCGTATTTTCTGTCTCATTGAAAAAACGTTTCGAATCGTTGATGTAAACTGAGGATGGTAAAAATAAAAAAGTGAAAGCATGAAACAAGTAAAAAGTTTGAGCAACAGACGTCCTTGCGCTGGCACCATCATTCGAAGCTCGATTTTTTATGATGATTTTTTGAGTGGAAAGTGGAATTAAAATTTTGATCTACATTTTTGATTTAATTCGTTGGAATATTTTAATTAGTAAACTAAAGAAGATAGAGAAAAGGAGAGGGGGGGATAAACTTTATTCAAGTCACTGCTATCATAAAGATAGTTGCCTTTCGACACAGTATAGAGATACATTTATGTTACAGTGGTTTTCTCATGGGTTAATTTGACTTTTTTTTTTTGTTTTGTTTTAACTTTTACTATTTGAACTATTTTTGTTTGTAGTGAAATTTCCGTGATAATAACAATGATTGTATAGGATTTTGGTGGTGTCTTTTAATACACCTAGAGCTATGTTATTTCTCAAATCTTTTGACAATCCAAATCTCTGCCTGAATTCCTCAAAGAACGTTGTAATAGTCCCTTTCGCTCCAACAAAAAGTCCTATCACCTCAATTTCCTCCAGATCATATTTTTCTTTGAGATAGGGCAAAGAATCCTTGTATTTGGCTGCTTTGAATTCATGAACCTTCTGTGGTTGTTGTTCGTCCTGTTCCAATTGAATCGTCGGATCTAGTACGTATCCTTTCTTTTCTCCTTCCCTAAATATTATTATATCTACTCTCTGATTGGTTGATTTCCCACTGAAATTTGGATTTAGTACTGTTGATATTGTTGTTGATGACGATGATGGTGCTGGGTCTGGCGTTGATGCTACACAATGGACCTCTTCAATCGCTGTCCATCCCTTTTGTCTAAGCTCACTTGCTAACATTTGGACTACTTTATTATGACGGATGTTCCTCAGACCTTCATTGTACCAACACATTCCCAAGATGTTACCAAGGGTTTCATACTCACTACATCCATGTCTGCAGTGGGGATCTTGTGAAATGTTAGTAGGTGATGATCGGACGGGAAAAACATTTACTGATAATTTTACTGAAGTTCCAAATTCTGAATCGGACATTCCTCTTTTTTCCATGATTAATTTATTTACTTGTGGACATTGTTGAAATAATATTGCTCCTTTGCCTTGTGATGGATATTGATTTGGATCACACAGGTTTTGATATTCTTTTTCTTGTAAATATTGACGAATAGTTTTTGTTATTTTTTGTTTCGGATATTTTGTTTTTAGTTGTTGGTGAATTTCTTCAGGTATGTGTAGAGCAGCCATACATTTTTTTATTTCTTGATCAAGGTTTCTTACATAGGGAATGTACTCATCGTCTGCTCTTTGAAGTGCTAAACACATATTATAATGTTGGATGAATGCTTCATTTTCTGCTTTGAAGATTGCCAATCCACGATATTTTCTCGGCATGTAGATGAGTGGATTTCCGCTACGGCTAGGAATTTCTGTTATTTGCTTGACTGCATGTCTTATCATTTTATCTATATCTTCTAAAAAATATTTTGGTAGTCGGTGAAGTGGAGCCATTTGTAACGGATAGATGAGTTTAGGCCAAATGAACTGATTGATGATGGTGAGTTTCTGGTGTTTGTACAGCATTTGGGTTGAGACTATTGTATCTAAACTTTTCTGAAGTGCTTCTAATAATTTTTTATGCTCAAATATGATTTCGTCTTGAATGTTGACTCCCAAATACTTTATGCTTTCAGCAGGTGAAATACTTTTAATAATATTGTCATAATCCATTACCACATCTTGTTGTTCTAAATTTCCTTTTGACATGACTATACTTGAACTTTTATCGATGTTTAATTTCATTCCGACTGATTCAAATAAATCTTTTGCTGTGTTGGATAGTTGAG
Organism: Sminthurinus aureus; assembly: GCA_034698265.1. Lineage (NCBI taxonomy): Eukaryota > Metazoa > Arthropoda > Collembola > Symphypleona > Katiannidae > Sminthurinus > Sminthurinus aureus. The sequence goes on along the minus strand of JAQGBH010002171.1, from coordinate 23,413 downwards.
TTGCACCATGCATTGATTTTGAAGCCAGAGCTGTATCATCTGCAAATGCAATGGCTGTCACTTTATCCACATTGGAATGAATAAAAACCCCAAATTCTTCAGCTACTTCCTTTTCTGTGAGTGCGTCCATGATGAAATCTATGGCCATGTTGAAAAGAAATGGTGATAATGGTGACCCTTGAAAAACTCCCCTCTTAATTTCAATTGCTTGAGATTTCCCTTCCTGTGAAATTATTTGTGTTTTGTTGTTGTGAATGAGTTGAACCAATAATTTTCGTAAAAGCGACGGGATGAGATGAGATGTCAAAACTTTTTCTAGGTGATCCAGACCCACATAGTCATAGGCTTGTGCAATGTCAAGAAGTACGATGACCAAATCTTGTTTTTCTTTTTTCGCATCTTTTAATAATCCATTGATTATTGATGTGTTGATTGCACAGCCAGGATACCTCATAAATCCTCTTTGATGTTTGTTGATCGATACGTGTTTGCGTAGCTCTCTTTCCAACATTCGTTCTATTATTCTTCTTATGATTGATACGACTGAAATTGGACGCCAATTTTTTGGATCTGCTCTATCTCCCTTTTTATAAATTAGAACTGTTTGGGCCAAGTGAAAAGAATCTGGAACTAAACTATGTTTTATCATTATTGTGGCGATTTGAGCAATGATTTTTTTACAAGGCAAGTATTTTACAGTACGGATGAGTACACCATCTGGACCAGCGGATGAATTATTATTAATCCCTTTAATTGTGTCTTCCACCATTTGAGTTGTGAATGTGAAATTGAAATCAGAGTCTAATTGTTGTTGGTCAATGGAATTTGGAGTTTTGTATTCAGGTAAAATATTATTATTTTGTGTTCCCCAACGTTCGGTAAATGACTGGAAAAGAGTTTTGACTGGTATTTTACATGGTTCTTTATCCTCACATATGTTCATTAATTGGTCGACACATTTCTTCCTTCTATTATAATAATTATATTGAAAAAGTTGATGCTGATATTTTTCTTTATTTTGTTGTTGTTTTTTCTTTGATTTTCTTTGTGGGTTTGAAGTTTGTGAGTACTGACTTTGTTGCTGTCGAAAAACTTGTGCGTTTTTTCTCATTTGATAATATTTGGTTGCTGGATGTTTAGGACCAGGGAGTAAAACTGATGATGCCTTCATTAAAGTTTCAAATTCTTCAACTGTTGTAGAAAATTGTTCGATTGTTGGCTGGTGTAATATTATATCTTCAAATCTTTGTTCGAAGTCCAAAAATGCTGCTGTAATATCTGTGGATAAAATAAATTGATCAAATTCTGTGGATTCTTCTGCTTCATTTTGAGCTTGTTGAGTTGGTTGTTGATATTGTTGAATGATTAATGAGTTATGTTGGGATGAATGGCTTTTGCTAATGTGTTTATTGACGTCTGTATAGAGTTTTTTACATATTGGGCATTTTTCTTGTGTAACTGGTTGTCTATTTGTTGCTGCTGTACGTGATACTGGTTGGGAAAATGATGGACACGTGACTCCTTCATGTTTTTTTGTGTAGTGCTGCTTGAGTCCTGATGCGGTGAATAATTTCTTGTTATTTTTACAAATTCCACACATGTGAGTTGATACTGATGAAGGAACTGGACTACTGAAATTTTGCATGTCATTTGGTTCAATTATCTGTTCATTTTCATTGTCTTTGATAGAGGGTATTGAATTTTGGAATGATAAATTGATTGATAATGGTGTATTAAGAACCTGACCCGAACCGAAAGTCATATTGCTACTACCCACTAACGCTGGTGACGCCTCTGATTCCATTGTTGAAGCTACCAATTGAAGGGGTCCACATTTTACTTTTTTAGTGGAATTTACGAATGGGGCGACCGAATTCTTTGAATGCAGTCCACCCACACCCACTTCTTCTTCTTCATTTGACGACGACGACGATAACGATGACGATGAATTTCTCAGTGAGAGCGGTCCACTTTCATTTGCATTTGTACTTGTAGTTGTACTTGTAATATTATTTGTAGTAATATTTATAGTAGTATTTGTGCTTACAGTTGTACTTGCGTTTGTACTGTTACTTTTATTCTTGTTGCTTTTTGTTGTTGGTTTTCTGGATGTTCCACTTGATCGTCCACCCGCTCCCACGCCTGGTGACAAGATCCGTGACGAAACAGTACGACGACGAGTGCTGCGACGATCCAACGTAGTAGTAGTAGTAGCAATAGGCCGCCGAAACAAGTCAGTTCCCAATCCATGAGCTTGAGACGACGATGGTGTTGCTGGTAACATGTCAATTGTGTCATTTTGATCATCCTCTAATGTGTCCAGTTCCCCATTGATTTGACTATTTAGGTGCAAAGATGGTATTATAGGGGAAACAAAGGTACTGAAATCGTTGGAATCTTCAAATAGTTCTTGATTTGCATTCATTTTCCCCAAAGGCAAGGCAAGGCCCTATATAAAATTGTGTTGCTATACCTATATCCTTTACCCTATACTGAACCCAAAAAAACAAAAGGCCCTAATCTAAGATAAACGAAACGAAACTGAAAAGCTAAAAATTCATGAAAAAACTAACAAAACACGAGATAAAATGAAATTTTCGACGCTATTAATGAGCTCTACGGGTCTTAAAACCCCCTAGTAGTGTCATTTATGGAATTTGACTTGACTTGACCACCTAAACTTTCAATTTTCTACGGAGCAAATTTCCTACGATGTTGCTTGGTCAAGGCCGAGCCTCAATTACATACAAATTAATTATTAATTTGTATGTATCAAAATTATCTTGTAACTTACAAATACCTCCTTTGGATTTTGTTTGACAAAATATTATCTATATGAAATCTAAAATTGAATTGTTTAATTTACAATGTACGGCTTACAAGTACAAAAAGGTCAGTGCCAGAGACCAGAGACCAGAGATTTGTCCTCTGGAGTCCCGTTCAAAAAGAGACACATGAGCATTAAATGAATATGCATTGCAAAATATTATGAAGAGTTGATCATGTTGGCTTAAAGTTTAGAGTTTAAAGACATGATCAGTTTAATCCAAATAAGGAACTTGACAAGAAAAATAAGGAAACAATTGGAATATCATGGTAAATAGAAAACACAATACTTGCTAACTACCACGATTATCATGTTATGAGTAATGTCTACCGACTACCGACTACACACTACACACATTGATATAATATCAATAATATCATGTATCAATTGATAGCTATAGGCTGTAGTTGCAGAATTCTTGCTTCTGATGCTATAGAATACAAAATGCCGTCTCCCTATTGTCCATTCAAAAAGCATACAAAAAATACGGCGGACAATGGAAAATACAAAATGTTGACTTTCTATGTAATGCCGCGTATTTATGTATGTGCATTATCCATTATCATCATAATAAATTCAACGTGAAACATTATGCCACATTACACATTATTATTACATGTTTATGCAAAATAGATATCTAGAATGTAGAATGTAGAATCTAGAGGGATTCTCAATTCTCAATTCTGATTCATAATCCTGCTACATCATGCACAAATGTGTGTACTTCTACAATACTTACAGTACGAGCTAAATGCACCATTGTCAAACGTCAAACAAGAACATGTAGAGAATCTTGACTTGAATAAAAGTTTCTCTCTACATCCGCGAGGACTGCCTTTGCTCTTGGCTCTTGACTGCCTCTTTCCTCTGTACAACAATGAATGAGTGAAAATGATGAGTAACTTGTATATGTATAGTATGTACAATGTACATTGTACATGGTTCGTAGTTCGTACTACGTGTATCGTGGACACGCCACAAGACAAAGACATAGAAATTGACTACACAAAAATAAAAATCCCTTGACCCCGACACTCTGATGAATGTGAGATAAAATTGGTACCTACTGCTTCAATCACAACCGTCTGTAATGTACACAATCTAAAGATGATAAGTAAATAAATTTGTCTGTACTCTGAACTCTGTAAATCCCAGACCAGACCAGACCCGACCAGTCCAATATGAGATGTCTCACTCAAATCTCAAAAATCAAACGCGACATGTACATGTTCATCTATAGTCTATAGTCATCTAGACTCATTGTGTATTGTGTATTATCAAATATCAAATATAGAGTTAGAATCTGGTTTCTTTTTGTATTACGTTACATTTTCCTTGTATAATTTTTAAAAAATACACATGCGTCAAATGCGTCAATGGGACATTCCACATTCTACATTTTATTTTCAATGGCGAATTTGCTCATCTCATTCATCTACTGATATATGCAAATGAATAAGATGCAGATTTCATAAGCCAGCTTCCTTGACTTTTTAAGTATTCAGAATCAAGAGGAAAGAGGAAGGAACAGCAGAGCAGACGAGGAAGAAACGGAAAGAGAGAATGAAAGAAAAATGAGAGATATCAAACATCAAATGGCAAAGGGAGGATGAACATTGAACATAAAACGCACCTGTTTATGTACAATGAATATAAATATATTCTGTATACTGTATACACAAATAAATACAAGTTCTTTCAATCATTTTACACTCCTTTTCCTTGAATATTTTTACAAGTTACAAGCAACAAATGTACTGCTCACTATTCCCTGTTCAGCATGCGCTTTGTATTTGTATTATAAACATCCTACAACCGAAAACATTGAATAGAGACAAGAGATAAAACGATGATTGGATTGGATTGAAAAGAAGAGTTAATAAGAAAAGTAAGAAGAGTTCAACTCGAGTCTCGAGATTTAAATAACAATCATAATAATGGCAATAATATAATTACGTTTGTATTAGTAATAGTGCGAGAGAGAGAGAGTGAGTGAGTGAGGGTTGATGTTGATGTTGACGTTAGAGGATGAGAGAGAAAGACAGAGAATGTAAACAAATACCTTTGTAAATCACGTGCGTTGGTATACCATATTTTATATATAGAATCTTAGTTGTTAGTTGAAAGGTACTCATCTGATGGATAAGAGTTTTGCCTCCTTGTGTTTTCTTGTGGTTATGGGAAATTTTGCTGTCTACGTATGCATCATACATTATACATTACATATTATCTTTATACGGTATACGAATATACTCGTACTTGTACACGCAGTCTTCACTTTGCTATTACATCCGGGATCTACCTGCAGCTATGTATTTTGTATTTGTATTATGTACATGCTTGTATAACATGGTATATGCAGAATCTGGGGCATTGCTTCGCCTCAGGTCAAATGCTCTAAGCTCTAAACACTAAACTCTAAACACTAAACACTAATCGTAAGACCAATGCGTACAAATAAACTTACTCGTATATCGCTTCTCGCATATCGTGAATATCCCATGACTAAATTCTATATCATACGAGTTAAGAGTTAAGAGATACGACATACGACTTGTGAAGGAAAAGACATACGACAGTAGACGGTAACAATATCTGTTTTTTCTCACCATCAACCATCAACAATAAACTAAGTCAGTTTCAATTTCATTTGATTATTCTCTGTTTTGAATTTCCAATTTCCAACCTCCAAGTCACAAGTGAAAAGTCACCGTCTGTTTTATACTTTATACAATATGCAAATAACTTTGTGACATTTTTTATCCCCATTCGTCATCCCACCAATCCAACCACCAACTCCTCAAGTCGTCAACTCTCAACTCTCAACTATCTCCTACTTTTCTTTTCATCAAATTTGTGTCCGTTGGGCGGCAAACTGTGTATTGCATATTGTCAATTGTCACTAGAATTTTGTATACAATCGTGATTTTTATTCAAGCTTGACAGTTGTTGTGAATTCTTAGTTCTTTGCTTTTATTTTTTATTGGACTGATAGTTATTTCGATTTCGTTCCTCACTCAAAACTCAAAACTCAAAACTCAAAAGTCAAAATTCAAAACTCAAAACTCAAAATAGACAGTATCCTTTGTTGTCTATTTGTACTCATTGTATTGTATTGTATATTTTTATTGGCCCTCCGGTGCGTCATGTATCATGTACAATGTACAGTGTACAGTGTACAGCATTTACCATTTACACGTGTACCATGAATAGTAAATAGTAAATAATATATTAAAATTCATCATTTGATAAGAATGTAGAATGTAGGTGATGTGAGGAAAGTGAGAAGAGAAGAAGGAATCTTTCACTTTTCATGATTGTTTACTTATTTACGCAAAAAGACGCAGGAAAAGACCATTCATTCAACCCTCGTCTTCCTTCCTGTTTAATGTCAAAAGTGTGTAGTGTATCAGTTTTATGTTTTGTGTATTGTGTTGTGTATCTTGTAGAATGGTGTATAATATATAATATAATGAACACACATGAGAACTAATCAAGCTGAATGAAAGGAAAAGTACGAGATTTTTGGAAGAGGAGTGCAAGTGGAATGCAGAAGTCTGCTGTGTATTTTATTGTGTATGGTCTATTGTCTATTGTCCTTTATTGAAATGAACCTGCTGTTGTCTCACAATGTGATGTGATCCTACATCCTACCTTAACATGTAATTTGCGATTACTTCAGCCATTATGTGTATATTATATATTATATAGCCAATTGTTGTACTTGTTCTTGTTTGATTATACATTATACATTATACATGTGCATAAATAACAAATAGCGTTATGCGTATCCCTACCTTAGTTTTTTCCCTCTTTCTTACCAATTTTCTCCTAAAGAGTCATCGTAAAATGTAAAATGTAAAATGTAAAACATAAAACATGTACTATGTAATGTAATCGTAATCGTAAATGAATTGTGAATTGTGAATAGTGAATGTGGAATGTTGGTATGGTATGGATTATGGATTATGAGTGACTTTCATAGTCTAAAGAAATCACGCCGACTACAACAGCAACAGTGACGACAAAATGAAGAGTCGTATGTGTCCAACTTTTATAGATACGAGGAAATTCTTCCATCTTCTACTGGTAATTTCTCTATGCGTTCATGCATAATTCCAACTAATTGTAAATCATAATATTATTATCTCTTGTCTTTTTCTCCATTCCAATCTACATTCTACATTCCACTCTATTACACAAAATACCAAACTTTGTTCTGTGGAGTGGAGTGCTCGCATAATATAATATTATATATTACGTGAGCATTGAGCATTGTTATGCATTATTGTGAATGATTATGACTATGACGAGAACGACGACGACGGCGAGATGATGATTTTTGACCGTACCTGCTCACTGATTACGCATTTTCTATACAAAAACAACTTTCTGTCTACAATCTACAATCTACACTCCACACTCTACAAGTTGTAACTATGTATGTATGCATTTGGTATGCACAAACTTAGTCACTGTAGCGTATGTTTTGTTTTTGCATTTCCCTAAACCGTAAATCACAGTGTAATTCTTCAGTACGCAGTGCAAACTGCAATAGAGATAGAAAACTCAAGTAGTAGAACTCTTTCTTTCAATTTTCTAGTTTATCCATCACCGCAGGAGCTAATTAATATGTATTACTGCTTTGTGCTTTGTATTTTGTATTTTATACTTATGAAAAATTCATACTGTCTTATTTACGACTGCTCTCAACTCTCAACGACTTTGTACTTACATGTATCACCACATTCCATTTTTTATGTGTATTTTCTTTCCTTCACAAATTCAAAATTCAAAACTCTTCATCCACGCTTCATTGTTCATGCATTCATTCAACTTACGATATTGAATATTGAATATCTTTACAATAACTTACAAGTATTGTCCCTAAAATGTTAATTCTGATCCTGATTTCCATAATAATTGTTCTTCTATGTAAAAAAATAAATTGGTTATTGAATAACGATTACGATAACTGATTACAATTTTCAACATTCAATACAAAATACAAGCGAAGATATCGATGTTCAATAATCAATAACCAGCAATATCAAATATCAAATATTATTAATTTATGACTTAGACACTTGTGAATTGTGAATTCTGATTGAAAATAATTTCACAACAAAATGAGAATAAGCTACTTGAGTAAACAAAAAAAGTCTAACATCTAAACTATAAACTCTAAGCTCTAAACTCTAAACTATGCAATATATGTATCATTTTTATGCCAGTGTCTGGTGTCTACTGTATACTGTCTACTGTCTAGTGTCTAGTGTTTGTACACATAAAAAGTATTTAGTTGTACTTATTCAATATTCTAAATTTCTTTATCATAATTCATAATTTAATGTTTAATGACCATATTACATTTCATGTTGAATGTTGATAAAAATTATAACAGAGTAGCTTTTCACGAGTTTTTTTGCGTCTCCTATTTTATTAGAGTTTAGAGTTGTTAAATATTATTGTTGTGTTGCGTTGAGATTTGAAAAGAATTGAGAGGTAATAGAATATAGAGTGTACAATGTACAAAGCACAAAATGTACGATGTATAATGTACGTGTTATAAGTTATAAGGCTAGAGGCAAGAGGGAATTTACAATTTACAATTTATGTAATTCGTTTTGCTTTGTAGGTAGACTCGAGTCTCGAGACTCGATGAAATGATGAAAAGTTGAAATGGATTAGAGTGGAAAGAGAGTAGAGAAAAAGAAATGGAAAAAATGGAATCTGATGAAATTGTGAAGGAACCGAGAACGTCAAAGAATTGAATTTTGTACGATGCACTGTGTTTTTGCTGGTTGTTTGTACCATAATTCGTGATTCAAATAAAAGTTACAAATGTACAAGTATTTTCAACAAGAACCAAGATGAGATGAATGCGAATAGAGTTTGTAGTTCATGTTTGGTATACAGTGTAATACATAATGCACAATTTTATAAATGTAAATGGTAAATGTGGTGTGACGAGGGCTGAGAACTGTCGACTGTCGACTGTCGAGTGTCGAGTGAATTTGATTGCCGGGATGGAGAATCCGCGGGGTTTAATTGACACTCTAGATAAAAATTTGTATTCTTTTTGCTCCTTGTTATATATATGTATTTTGCATGTAAAAGTCTGACTTCTGAGTCCTAAGATTATTACTCTTTACTCTCACTCTCAAATCTCAAATGGGTTCATGTAACTTTGGACTTTGGCAGTCAGTAGTCAGTAGTCAGTAGTTGGAATCACAAATCACAAATACAAATTGCACAGTCAAGTGCAGTTTTCCTGTTTATCATTTTTCCACCTGGTTTTTTACTTTTTACTTTTTACGCTCAGAGGAAATGGTAATGATTTGAATCCGAACAATAAGGAATAATACTGATATTACGTAATATTTCATAATTCATAATACATTCAGAATAAAGAATAGGATCAAAGACAAAACGATAATAATGGAGTCGCTCAACCTTCCTAAATTCCCAATTTAGTCCATGAAACATATTTATCCATTCTCTTGTTTATGTAAGAAGTGAGGAGGAAAGTTCAAAAGAAAGTAAAAGTCTAGTGTCTAGTGTATAATGTAGAATGACATTGTTTAGTGTTTAGGTGTACATGCAGAGAGAATATTTAGATACGGAGAGTCGTCGCTCAATGAAATTACTAGTATTTACATTTATTTATATTTATTTTTGCTCATGCTAAACGCTTATCTATTTCAAGTTGAAGACAAGTCATGTGTGTCCAGAAAAAATGTATAAATATTTACATATTGTAAATTGTAACTTGACGAGTTGATATTTGATATGCTATAAAAAGTCAAATATATGCAACTTGCACTATATTTCATACTTACGGCACGGTTTACAGTTTACGGTTAACGACGCACGAGGTAAGAGGTTTTAAATGAGAGAATAATTGAGCTTTGAGCATTTGAGCTGGTATGAAATGGATAAATAAATACAAAAAAGTTGGCAATGGCTTGTTGATTTTTCACAAGATTTCTCTGCAGGTGCATTCGCAATTCGCATTCCAAATTCCAATGTATTGTACATTGTACATTATTATTCTATATTTAGTATTATTTATTATATATTATACTGCAATTGCAAATGGAATTGCATGAATTTATATTTTATACGTACATGATACGATACGATACATATTTGAGTCTGAGTTTTCTTATGTAGTTGAAATTTGAAATGGTACGTTTTACTCAGCCATGTGTTTGCTCCCTTTTATTTATGCATTCATTCATTCATTCATTATATTTCTATTTATTTCCACCTGCTTTGTTTTGTTTTGGGTTTTGGGTTTTCTTCACCTGGCGTTGCTTTTGCTGTGCTTTGCATTCCCTTTTATTTTTAGCCGTCTTTGTCTCTCGCCTTCTTACCTTTGCCGTTTCGTTTTTCCTTCAAGTTTCGAGTTGACGTTTCGGTGACTGCGCAAATGAGTGAGTGAAAATGAAAAGTAAAACGATCCACAATGGCAATAGAATGGGAAATGGGAGTCGAGACTCGAGTGTTACGATTTACGATTTACCAATGTTGGGTGCGTAAATTTCGTTGTACAATGCACAATGTACAAATGTAACTCATTCAATAAAAAGGCAATAATGAGTGTAGATATTTCGAGTTTCGAGCTTTCGAGCGGATATTTGGATTTTGCGTCTTTTTCTGCGTATTCAAGAATGTAAGATATTTTTCTATTTGAATTTCTAAAGAGTTGTGTTTTGATGCCAAATTCCTCAGCTGAATACTAATACCAAATACATTTCCCCAATAATTCTTTAATTCAAATCTGGAGTAGGTACTAAAAAATCAAAAATAGGGAAAGAGAACGAGTTATGCGATTTTTAATTCCTATTTTGGTCTGTAGTTTTGAGTTTTGTGAATTTGTGAGGTTTTACCTCTGTATGTATTGTGTGTACACATAAATAGAAATAGAAACTGAAATTGAAAATGGTAATGATGGAAGAGTGGAGAGTGAGGAATAAATGAATAAAAATACACAATGAAAAGCTAGAAGATGTAGGATACATTGAACGATGGTGGATGGACAATTTGCTGGGTTTTTGCCTTTTGCATCCCGTTTTGTCTTTGCCTTTGTCTTTATTCTTTATTGAAATATTATGTATTATGATTGTGCACAAAAGGTGAAATACAGAAGTCTGTCATTAGTCATCAGGATTTAGTATCAATTGTCAATTGTCAATGCACACCACACGATAAAACATAAAAGGGAAATGAAAAGGAGTTTCAGAGACGAGACGAGACGAGAGAGCGTCTATTAAATCTTAAATCATATAATAAATAACGATGGGGTTTTGTAGATACATGATATATTATGTTATACGTATGATTAGAAACGAGAGATGAGAGTTACCTATGTTATCTTTTTTTACCAAGCCAAGCTTCTTCATCTAGTATAAAATACAGAATACACAAAACACAAGCTGCTACTTGTAAAAAGTTATTATTGTCTACATCATTTCATTTCATAGATATAATACATGTATTTCGTGTCTTGTGTCTTGTCTCTTGTCTGTCTCCTCTACTTGTACTTGTACATTTGATTTGCAAAAAACAAAGAGAAGATGAACAGCAACAACCGCAGCAAACTAAGAACGAGCATAAGAGAAAAAAAAAAACTTTTCATTTGGGATTTGAGAATACATATGTTCAATTTGTATGAGGTATGAGGTATGAGCCAAAAGCCAAGGGAATTTTTGATTGAGCTCATTATTTTATTATTGCCTATTAACTATTACCTGGCCATCAAACTCACAACTACACACAAAACACGATACATAGATGATCATTGTACATTGTACACTGTGTACAGTGTACAGTGACAAACTCTCGAAATACATGGACATTTCACTGTTGTATGTATGTACAAGAAATATGCAGTAATGTGTAATGTGTGTTCTGTGTTCTGTGTCTTCTCTGGTCTTTGGTATTTGGTGTGTGGTGGAAACTTGTGCTCATCATTGTCATCGTAAAACATGAAAGATAAAACCAAGTGCATAATATTATTATTGTCAAGATTATACATAAATTCTTGAGGAGGCTGAACAAGAAAAAAAAAGAAAAAGAAGCAGCACGCAACAATAAAAAGTAAAAACTACTAGATTCTAGATACTAGATATTACATAGTGGAGGCAGACAGACTTCTGTACCCTGTATTCTGTACATCATGTGCATATTGAAGATGAGAAGACGTAAATTCAATGAAAGTCAGATTCAGATTCGAATTCAGTTTCAGTCCCATTGAATGCACAATGCACACAAAAATGTTGCAAATACAAAATACAAAATATATTTGTAATTCCATATTCGGCAGCATCACATCTTCTCAACTTCAATTCTCAACTTTATACATAATACATACTGCCAGTAAAAAAATATTTCTCTTTGTATTTCATTGGGAAAAAATCAGTAATATTGTTATATCATAACATGACAGAAATGAGATAATGAAATAGAGAAGAATTCTCTTTTTTCAATCTTTAAGTATCAAGACTCAAGTCTCAACTCTCAATTCATTAACTTTATTACAAATGACATTTTAAATTCATAAGCACGAAAGAGAAGAAAAAGACGAAACAGACAGAAAAAATAGCTCAAAACTCAAATCTCAAATCTCAAATATCAAAACATAGGATAATAAAATATTGTATAAAGGTAAATTACAAATGGTCACAACAATCATCAACAATATTTCTACAACACGTCTCAAGTCCCCACTATCTACCGTCATTGATTCATAGTGGTCATAAAACTAAGTATTTTCTGTTGTGTATTGCGTATGTCTCCTAATTTTATCTAGATTTTTGACTCTAGACTCTTTGCCGTGTAGATAATAAATTGCAATTATTATTATTATTATTATTATTTTACCACTCGAAACTCAAAACTTACAGCTCGCACTTGCACTCGCACTCTCTTCACGCTTTATCTAATAGTGTCATGAGTCATTAGTGTTGGTGGTTGGTTTTGTATCCCTCGTCAGTAGTTTGTTGTCCGTAGTTTGTAGTTTTATATGGCTTATTTTTCTGCTCATTTCTAATTTCTATAATATGCTCTCATTTCAATTACATTTAAGACTTTTCCTCTGCTGTTTTATTTCGAATTTCAAAAATACAGACATGTCAACAAGTATTGAATATTGAAAATTGAAATAAGAAAATAATGAACCATAAATCTAATACATTTTTCTCTAAATCTTTACTCTTTATAGGATTGCAAATCGGACTTGGACAGTGGTATTAGAAGAAGAAAGAGAAGTGCTGAAGCTGTGAAGAACATGGGGCGAAGAAGCCCCAAAATTATGGAGATGATTACATCATCATCCTCAACCGTATCTTCAGCATCATCAAGAATATCTTCAGATCCCTTTAACAATAACATTAAGTCAAAAAATTGTTGTAGTCAAGAAACAGTAGTAGATAGGGAAAATAGTAAAGTAAAATCATATTACAGAATGAATAATATGAGTATGAAAAACTTGAAAATGGACAAGTTATTTATGTGTATAGTGTTTGGACTAGTGTTAGTTTTAGTGTCAAGTGCATCGGCTAATCCCGATCCAAATCCGGATCCGGATCCAGTTTTTGCAAGAACTGCCAGGTCATCCCTAGTGAGACCAACTCGAGTTACATATGGTGATATTGAAAAATCAAACAAAACTTGCTCACCCAAAGACACATGTGCCCCCAGTAGAAATGATAGAAATGGCGCAATGATGAACGATCCAAAAAGACGGAACTGCAACTGCGATCAACAGGTATACAAAAGCTCAAAATTCAAAATCCAAAACTTTTTTGAAGTTTTGCACTAGACTCTATACTAACGCGTAAAAAATAAATAATAATCATTATCATTAGCTCTTGACTCTTGAATCTTGGAGCATTATTTGTTATTTATAATAATTTAAAATTTCATGCCTTCTCTTTGCTCTTCCTTTTTCAGTGTATTGTCTACGAGGATTGTTGTGTGGACAGTCCATTTCGACGAGATCCACAAGTGACATACAAGAAGAATGACATTTTCCAATGTGTCACACTCAGACAGTTTGGATCACTGTACATGAAGACCAAATGCCCCATTTCATGGAAAGATGATATGGTAAGTCACAAGTCATTTTTCATTATCCATTATCAAAGTTATAGGATGAAAAAAGTATGCTTTATCCTTCTTGTGAATTGTGAAGATTCACATGTTTTTTCTTACCTGTTCCTCCAACTTTGATTACGCATTAAGTACTAACGAGATTATCACATAAAATACATAATAAATGGTAGACGTAATAACTATATTATTAGGTCAGGTCAGAATTCAGAATTCAGAACTCAGAATTCAAAGTTCTCTTCAGCTAGATCAATCACCAACATATTAACTTCACATTTCATGATGGTAGCCATCATAATCATTACAAATAATGTGTTTTAGATATTAAGTATCTAATATCTGATATTATAACTTATAACACTTTTTTCTACTACCTCCTGAAAATGAGCATGAAAACCTTGAGGAAAAGTAAGTCAAGTACAGAAGAAATATCAATAACGAGGAAAAATACTCAACACTCAAATCTCAAACGTATCTTCCCTGCTGATTGCTGATACACTTTTTCTTCTTTTTGTTCTTCTAGTACCTGCTTCTTTTTATACATAAAGTTATTACATATAAAATAGCATATGTATGATGCGATATGAAATGAAATGGGAAATAAAACAAGGTTAGATCCTTGTTTACATTTTATAATGTGACTCTAGACTCTAGACTGTACCATATCTCATCTGCATTGATATGTACTTATCAGTACATACTTGTTCACTTTGTCGCATCCACTACACACTACACATTTAACATTACATAGACATAGGAACAGGCATAATAAATAATAAATAATAACTATCAACTTTTTTCTTCTTCGTCACTCTTGAACATTGAACATTGACTCTTTTTTGTGACGATTTCACGGTTTACAACTAATAAAATCATAGAGTTTATTATCCGTGACTATTGACTATCCAACAATTTCAAACTTGATTCATCTCTCTTCTGTTTTGTTTTATTTTTTGTATTCAATAACCATATTTTTATAACCCTGTATTATGTATTATGCATTATTGCATCTATGCACATATTACAAACGGTTGTTTACTTTTTACCTTCAAACTTGAAACGTGCAAGTTGAAAAGTTGAAGCGTAGAGAATAAAGAATGTGCAAAGATAAATCAACTCCTCATTTTCTTTGTATGTTTTTACCATTATTATTATTAGTATTGTTTTTCCACAGACTGAGTATTATGCACCTGTGACGAGTGACTAGCTCCATACTCTGTATAACGTATAAAGTATAACAAAAAAAATCATCAGCTATCATTATCATACTAAATACATATGTGCTCACGGACAGCTACTATAAAATATAAACTATAAATAATAATTCTGTTACATCATTTAATAAATGACAGTGATTTACATGGATGATTTTGCTTCTGTTTTTACTTTTTACACTATTAACTGTTAAAGTATGCATCATGACTTATTACTTTTTACAATATGCAAATTGCACATGATCATTTTGTATTATGCATTGTGTACTACGTCTTCTGTTTTCTGCTGTAATGTTCAAGAAAACATCTAAAAATAGACCCCTGATTTGATTTGGCTTTCGGCACATCTTTCTTTGATTTATCATGAATCATGAATAGCAAAAAGCAATGCAATTATTGTTATGCGTAAGACTGACGTTCTACACAATTACAAATTACACTGCACTGCTGAATGTCATCATCAAACATCAAACCTGTGGATATGCAAGTGAATTTAAATGTTCTGTGCAAATTGCAATGTCCAACTTTTCCCGTCATCAGTCGTTTGAATTAATTGAAATTACACTAAAATTTTATGTAAGAATAGATTATACGACATCAGATGTACGACGCTAAACTGATTGCACTTTCATTACAGTCTCATGAGTCATGAGTCATGAGGAATTCAATTAAAATTTGTGACAAACTTGTAAGAGTCGTCTCAAATCTCAAGTATCAAGTCTCAACTTTCTCTGTTGTGTTGTGTCCTGAGTTCAAGACTCAAAAATCATTATTAAACACGATTGTCATTTTGATGAAACTCTTTGCAAGTTAAAGTGACATGAGACACGCGGATTGAGAGACTGCTTCATCATCTTAGATGCTGTACACTGTAGTGTTTACTCATGTGCGTATAGTGTATACTGTATACTCTAGACTCTAGACTTTTGACTATCGACTGCATCAATGATGTGACCGGTAATCGGTAATGTTTAATGTTTATGCTATTTAGAATGATTTTTCCAAAAAGTTTTCTCCTTATTTACTTTCAAACAGCAGTTGAAAAAACCTTTAGTTTATGTATTTAGTTACGATTACTCCTTTCAGAAATCTCACTCATTGTCCCATGTAAAAGAGGATGACAAACAGTTTCAAACCGTTTGTTTACATCCACAATCTACAATCTACGAGACACGCACGCATATGCACATTGTACATTACATACACTACATGTATGGATTGTGAAAACGACAGTACAATTTAGTATTTAGTACATTTGTACACATTTCTACTTACATACACGCACCACGCACATTATCAAGTGTTTTCATTATTTACATGTTTAATGTACCTCTATTTATCTTTTTACCCACAAGCAATTAACAGGGGAAATAGGGAAAATTAACGAAAGAGAAAAGAGCAGCAAAATTTTAAATTCTTTCTGTTCCTCATACTCACAACACAGTTCTTAGGACTCAAAACTCAGAAGTCAAAACTAAACCAATTGTTTGCATTTACATTTTAAGTGTACTAAAAACTTAAATTTTAAATCATTCCAAATTCCAAGCAATGTCACTGTTCATCATTCATCATCATAATTTTAATATCCATACATCCGCTCACAAAAATATAGCACATGTGACATTTGATATTTGATGCTTCAAGCTTCGAATGTTGCAGGTTGTTCAAGTACGTTTTTCTCAAGACTCAAGACTTGAAACTAGACTCGAAATCTACTCGTTACACGTTACAATTACTATTTTTTCGTGTTTCATGATATTATTACATTTAAAATTTGTACAGTGCAAGTACACAAGTCACAAAGTATACAATAGAAAAAAGAAATTACAATCAAAATGCAAATTCAAATACTGTTGTCTTTTGTCTCTTCCTTCCACTTCAAACTTCAAGTGACAAATGATAATGACAGAAGCGTCCAAGCACGTACAGCGTATTTGTACATTCCTATTGCCCATTGTACTAGTTTTTTTATACTCTAGACTCGAGACTCTTGTGGAAGAATTTCATTTAATTTATTAGCACCCTTTAAATATGTTAACCGCTCACATCTTCACATCTTCAATCTTTTTACAACAAATGTACATCTCAACTCAAAACTCAAAAACAACAACAACAATAGTATTTTACGAGCTAAGAGTTACGAGTTACGAGACAAGTGCTTCTGCTTGTGTATTATGAGTCTAACTTGTTGGTTGTAGATAGTAGATACATTTTACGTTTTACGCACAATTCAAAATTCAAAATTCAAAACAATGATAAATAGTTGGTGCATTTAGTATTTAATATTTACATATCTAACGTCTGATGTTTGATACCTATATACTTTTATTCCTTGTGCCTTGTGGTGTTTTACTGACTACTGACTATTGAAAACTGAAAACAGTAAACATTGTGTGTATTATGTAGATATTATGTGGAGGTATGTTACGTGGTATGTGTGCTTGTGAACTTTTAAATTGGTCATTTCCTTCCAACTTCAAATTATACAATTGCGAGAGAGAGAGAGAGAGAGAGAAAGCGTCTTCAAGTTTCAAGTTACATATTTATGTGCACCTCTCTCCTTTATCTCGTTCTCGTTGCTCCATGTCTTTTCTTCTTCAAGTCTGACTCAATAGCTTGATTAATTCTTGAGCTTAGAATCTAGAATTTAGAATGGAGAGTCTTGAGGAAACGTGTGTGTTGTGTGCAATGTATTATGGAGCACATGTGGTATGTGGTATTTTGTGTATATATGTATACAGTATACATCTGTGTGAAAATTTTTGCCGAGAAAATGTCTGTTTTACTTAGCACAGGTATGCAGTGTGCATATTATGATATAATTACTACATTCGTACATAACTTCCGCCATGATGTACTTTCCTTGAGAATTCTACTGCAATTTCTACTACAAAATACAAACACAGTACAAAATACAGAGTACAGACTAAACGGTGTACAAAATGATACCACTGGCTATTTACTATTTACTGTTTAGTGTTTACATACTGTGGCTATTTAATAAAAGTGTAAATTAATGGATATGACACACAACACAAAACACAAGACACACTGTAGCATGGTAAGAGGATGAGTATGATAACTTGTCATTCTACGTTTTACATTCTGCATTGTACTTATAATTACATAGTTCTGACAATCATAAGTAAAGACTGTGAATATGGAAGAATTCCTCAACTCTTGCTCACTGCTCACCGGAAAGAATTGATTTCAATTTCTTTCCCCTCATTTCCATCAACCATCAACTTGAGACTTGAGACTTGAGTTAAACAGCCAACAGACAGATAGATTTATAATGGATAATAATGAAATGGTATGATGTAAAAAGTAAAAACTATGTATATGTAACTTCAAGAGGAAACGTTTTCTTATCTTACTATACATCTATCTATTATTATTATCTATATATCCATCCATACAACGTACAACATACAAATTTATGTGTATCTGTCTCCGTCTGTCATCTTAAGTCATGCATATAATTATTATCCTGTGTCCTGTGTATTATGAATTATGAACAACTTTCCTTGAAAATTTAATAAGCTGCATCAAGCACAAGATACAAGATGCATCAGTCATCAGTCATCAGTCAAGAGTAATAATCACGATGAAAAGTGTGTTAAATAATGTAAACAATAATGACATATTTCAAAATGACCACACGTATGTATTTATTAAAAACCCTAGTTTCTTTCACTTGAGACTTGAGACTTCAAGCTCAAGACTCAAGACTCTAAACTCCATACATATTTCCAATATGACTTTTTTACATTATGTACACAGTGCACAGGATTTTTATCGTTATTGTTATTTCCCATACACGACGCAGATACATAATACATAATATTACACATCTAATAAATCACAGACTTAAAAAATCTTTTTAGTCGATTCCATTCATTCGCCTCTTTAGTTTTCAGTCACTGTTTTGTATTTTGTACTTATCTTAAAATTTGTAACAAATAACAAATGGCAACTATCTCGTCTCATAATAACTGACTTGTAGATACATAGTCTACGGGCTATTCGCTATACAGTATATAGTGTATTTATATTATGATATATCAGTATTATGTTTATGTACTATGTAGATATGGTTAATGGTTAATGTGGTAAATGGACTTTACACGTTTTACATTTCACACTACAAGTTCTATTTCTACTTTTTACGTGTAGTTTTAAAAGTCCTAAAGTTGAAAATGATGGTTATTATTATTACAAAGTATAGATAGAAAAATTACATGCTTCCTTATCCCTCGTAACATTTTCAGGAGTCAGAAATCATGTAGTAGACTGTAGACTGTAGACTGTAGACGTGAACTCACATGGCTAATCATAATATTACATCTTGTGTACTTGGTTACTTTTTGAGTGTAGTTATAGATTGTTCACTGTTCACTGTTCACACATGCCTAACTTCCAACAACCAACATCATCAAGTCCGAATTGATTGTTGGAGTGTGTTAACTAAACATGTATGTAGTATGTACACCAACAGAAAAATCGTCAATTTGCTCCGTAAATTCTAAATTCATGTATGTGTAATGTCTACAGATATTTACCGATATCCATCTATTGTGAATTGTGAGCTCGAGAGTTTAAACAACAACAATAATAACAACAGCAGCAACACACCAGTAGATAAAAGGTAAAAGGAGGCCTGTAATTATGGAATAGGTTGCATAATGCATAATGTATGTAGTAGAATTGTAAAATGCAATGGATATGTGTATTGATGTGTTTTATGCAAATAAATTGTAAACGGTATATTATGGCGTGTAGAGTATAAAGGATAGAATATAGAGATAGAGACCAGTGCAAGAACTGCAGTTATTTATTTATATTTTCAACACTATCTTTCTTGCCGTTTGCCATTAAACTTATTCCCTATTTTATATTTTCCCTGATGGCAATTACCTTGTCTCAACATTGTACATTGTACATTGTGCATACGTCTCTATCCTACATTCGTCATTCTACGTCCTATGGTCTATGTTCTACGTACACATCGACATAAATCTAAATTTGAATCCTACATTTCATTGCAAAAAGTAAGGTAAATAGTAAATACAATGTGAGTAAAAAAAGTATTACAAAGAGTAGGAATTTTGAATTTAACACAGCATAGTTCACCGTGGATTGTAGAACGTAGAACGGAGAATGTAGAATACAGTGAAAACGCACGAATAATCATCCATTATGTATCATGGATTGTGTATTGTGTATTGATTTCTTTTTTCTTCTGTTTTTACTGTCTTTTTTTATCAGCTGTGAGCTCTAAGATATCTTCTATCTATAAATATATATCTACCTAAGAATTTCATGTCCAATTCTCAATTGTCAATTGCCAATTGCTAAACGCTCAACTATATTTTTAGGGCAGAAAAGAAACACTGAAACACTTGCATATATTGTTTCACTCATAGTCCACATTACGTTACGTGGTCTATTGCATATTACATTCAAAATGCAAACATGTGAGATGCAAGATGAATGTTTTCTTTTGTTATTTCTTTTGTTGTCGTTACTGGCGTAGCAAATTTTACAATCAAGAATCGAGAATCAAGAATTTTCAATCATTTTGAATTTTTTTAAAGACAATAATACTGCACACTTTACATTGTACATAGTTTACGACATTTGGATTTTGCATGAAAATCTATGGATTTTAGTACCAGTTAATATTGACCTGGATCCAACGTTAAATTAAGAATCAAGAATCAATAGAGTTTTTCTTACTCAATACATAAAATGTAAAATGTGATGCAGACACCTTGTTTTAGTCGGAATTTTCAGGGATGTGCGCTTTGTACTTTGTATTTTGTATTTTGTAACCCTGCATCTTTATGTATGTACACTCATGCATACACTTTTTAATTCGAATGGCGAATGATCCTTTTTATAGTGATTTTCAATTAATTGTTATTAGTAAAAATATCAGCTCTCTGTTGTCTATTGTGTATCAGTAAAACAGTAGGGACTAGGAATAACAATAATGATTATTGCAGGTGAATAAAATGAAACCGCAACTTTAAGTTTTAGCGACTCGGTAAATCACAACGAGCACAAAGAGAAGAGAATGGAAAGAAGGAAGAATGGGATTTTTCACAAAGACTTTTGTCATTAAATTACGACATGTGTTCTACCACGGATTGATACTAAAACATCTTGTATCTTGTATCACATGGATTGACATAATACCTGAGAATTCTTAAATAGAATTAAGGTGTGTCATTTAAATTGTAACAGAGCGGATATTTATACGTAAACTTTGTAGAATGGGTATTGTGTGTTGTGTTGTGGTGGCGCATACCATATACCTGTACGTTGTACATTGTACACGATGTGTGATGTGGTTTACACTTTTAACACTAAATTGAGGAAGAGTTTACAGAAACCGCAAACAGCAAAAGGAACGAGGGAGAGGTAAAAAAGAATGTGTGATATTAATAAAAACGAATTTGGGAATAAAGCATTCGTGAACCATGTAGAAAATGTACAATGCTCAAAGCTCAAATCTCAAATCTCAAAAGTACTAACCTTTTCTTCATGCGGATGTTGATGTCTGATGTTCTTATTTTGAGGACTGCCATTTTATTCCATATTCCATTGTTTTGTTTTGTTTTGTTTTGTTTTGTTGGTGGTTATGCTATAAATAAATGAAATATCCATTCCATTCTATATCTAAGATTGTGGTTTTTAATGACAATGTTTTGTTTTTTTCTCCTTTTTCTTGTACTATAGATACGGAGAGGATGTGAAGGCTTGAAGAATTCCACATTTGATCCAGTTTCCTCACTACCCATCACGAACATGAACACTGGTTTTACATACAAAAACTACTTCTGCGCCATTTGTAACAACCAGTCATTCAATGACCCCATGGAGATGTGGAAACCACGTCTGGAGTGTCCAAGTTTGACCACTAAGGACAATGAAAAGTTCAACAAGGGAAGCGTTTATGATCACCTTACTTATAAAACGGACGAAGGTCAGTTAAAAGTTACAAGTTAAAATGTACATCTTACATTGCCATATATAGTTTTACATAGTACTGTTTTTTAATATGTGTGGAATGTGGAAGATTAAAGTTCTGATTTCTGATTTCAACTTCATCTTTATCATTTACATGTATATGCTTTAGCAAGTTACCACTTTATAAAAAATATACACGTTTTTCCTCTTTTTACAGGAAATTGGGGTCTCACGGTGAATCGTGGGGAGAATGAGATTTGGTCAGCCTGCGTTATTGATCCAGTGGTTCCAGAAAACGTCGAGTATCTCGTCCGATTTTGTAAACCTTCCATCAAAGATTGTCCTGAAGGCTACAATAACACTGATGTAAGAGAGGATTTTTTATTCCTTTTTTTATTTATTTGATTACCTTTTTTGCTTTCTTTATGTCATATTTCACACTTGGTACTTGATCCATTTCAAGTTCATATGATTCATTATCACAGTAATAACAGGACGGAAATTGAAAAAATTGGGTTGTGAATTGTAAATTATAAAACAAAATCATAACTTTTGAGTTTTCATGTGTTGAGAGTTGAGAATTGAGAAGTTAGTTTTTTCCCTTGTAAATACACGAATAAAATCTATATGAAAGAAATTCTCAATCTCAAGTCTCAAATGCTCAAGATTTGATGATAGAAAGTAAAAGTAGACGGTAATGTCATGTTATCACATCATAATTTCATTGAGTTAATAGTATGGAGAATATAATATTATGATATAATGATAGATAAATAGGTCCTAATTAACAGACTAGAGCAATTTTGACGCGTGCTTGTGTGTGTGTGCCTGCACCTTGAAAATTGAAAATCATATTCTACTTTTTGACCATTTCTTCATGTCGTTAACTCACAATAGTTGGTATGATCATCATGTGGATTGTGGATTGTGGATACGCATTAAACATACCTCGATGGATTAGCCTGTACACTGTACACAGCATAACTGTTGATTATTATGTGTTATGTTGTGTGTTGAATGTTGAAGGAGATAGTGAAAATGATCAACTACATAATATAATGGCATTTTTTTATTTTTTATGCGTGTGTAATTTCAATATTTACAGTCATACACACTTTTATACAAAGCATAAAATACACGAGATACGCGCTGTACGCATTCCACTCCACGCCATTTGCCATAATATTCTCTTTAATGTCCACTAGGGTTGTCCAAAATAGCAAAAGTTGAGCGATCGAGCTGCGCATCACCCAGTATGTACCTACACATGAGTAGACTC
>JAQGBH010002170.1:0-26176 GCA_034698265.1 Sminthurinus aureus | reverse complement strand
AATATTTAAGGAATGCCATGTAAATTCAAAGGAATTCCCGAGGTCCCAACCGCGAAGTTATTTTACAATATACAATATATAGTGTGTACTGGATTGGAAATGGGACATGATTCAATAGGGAAAGGAGGAAAGTTGTCTTTACACAGGGAACATAGTTTATTTTTCATTTCCATAATTTTTGTATGTATATAACATATTATAGTATATCATTATTCATAATTCATAATCATATATTATATCGTAGCCAAATATGACTGTACACAGCTCTTAATTACACAAAGGACTAAAAATATATTTTTTTTACATTCAAAATAGTCAAT
The DNA here is from genome assembly GCA_034698265.1 of Sminthurinus aureus. NCBI lineage: Eukaryota > Metazoa > Arthropoda > Collembola > Symphypleona > Katiannidae > Sminthurinus > Sminthurinus aureus. The sequence continues at coordinate 25,856 of JAQGBH010002170.1, read as the reverse complement.
CAAACTGGCCAGGAAAGATAATTTCTATCACTTCACTTTAAGGACATATTATGTCAGTAATCAGTAAATTATTCTCAATCTTCAATGTTCATATAATACAGATGAGTATAGCTTGATGTGTAGAAAAAGCTATTCAAAATTCAATATACTAACAACTTGTTAGGGGGTATATGTGATACTTCGTTGGTATACCAAATACCAAACACATCACACATAATACATACACACTATTTACAACCACAACTTTTTATAACCATATCTTTGTATTTTTTGACGGTGACGTTGGAGTTGTCATCATAGTATAGCATGGAAATGGAACCCAATTTAACGGGAGAGCAAGATGGTTTTGGATATTCCAAAGGATAATACGTGTGGACGAGTGTAGAGACGATTGCATGATTTGTAGCATTCATACTAGCTGTTAGAGGGAAAGAACACTCTCCGTGACAATAATAGGCAATGAAACCATCTAAAAATATACATAAAAAAGAACATACGTAAAATAAAAATAAACACTTTGTTATTTGCTATACTTGCTAAATTTGACATTCGTTGAAAAATGATAAATGTGTATAATATTATGTAGTAAATGATAAATGCATTACCATATACAATATATAAAATAATATTTTTTTAAATAGTATATATATATCATACCTGGCGCAATGACCCAATCTTTCCATCCCAGGTCTTCGAAATTGACATACAACATTCCCATTTGACAGCTCCTTGGGCGATCCAAAGTGTCCTGAAATTCGTAATTTCGTCCTTTCTTGGATTTTTTGTTCCTCTTTTGTTTTGTTGAACGAATGACACGACGACCAAATCTCCCCTTTTCTCGTCCACTGGTACTTTCAGCTCTTTCAGATCCTTTTAAAAAGGAAACTAAGAATGGCTGATGATGTTCATCTTCCAGCATGGTTGCAAGTCCAGCTGTCTCCAAATCAATTTCTTCACCTTGAATCATTTAAATCAGAAGAAATTCAGACATTATTTTGCATTTTTTTCTCTGGGTCGCTCAATGCTCAATTTTGTTCAAGATTTGTACACATTAAAATAATACAAAATACTAACCAGATTCAGCAGACTTTGTGGAAATGACGAAACCATAGTTTGATTCAGGGTTTAGAATCCATTCTTTGAATGCAGATGTTACATTGAGATGAAGCCAACCTTGCTCCCACTTGGCTGTCACAATTTCGTCCAATTCATCCAATACAAAACTTTAAGAAAGTCAAAAAAAAGAAAGTTTTTGTACAACATCCAACATCTATAATATATACTATATATTATACACTGTACAGTTAGGATTTTACCATCATTCAATCCTTTTTTTATAATTCACAATGTCACCTAGTACTTTTTGACACAGAAAAAAAACTATTCATCGAGAAATGTTCCATGTTGAAGGATAAAGATATATATCTATCTAAGATATACATTACACATATACTGTCCATGTAACTCAGAGGAATGTTTGGTTTCACTTTATCCTTTATCCAGTATATTCAGGACTTATCCATCTATATCTATACTATAATATAATTTGTCGTATGGACATTGTAGGTACATTGTACAGATGTATGTGTCTCAAGTCTTAATAAAAAGTACAACTTTTTTATGTTAGAGTACTTCCAACTACTTTGGAGCATTTAACGCCTTCCTTTTCCCTTCCTTTTTGTTTATCCTAGATCCTAGATCCTAGATGAAATACGAGTATAATGCTACATTGTGTAACAGTTAGTACTTAATACTACTACTTACTACTCCATAACTGTTTTCTTTCATAGTTTATAGTAAATCCAGTTCTTTCATATTTCTGTGAAATTTTCAGACTCTGTAGTCTATAGTCTCCAGTTTCCAATTTCCACTCTCCAGTCAACGTGAGCATTGTACGTGTAACGTGTGTACACGTCATTTACAAAGTACGAAGGATGTACTATAGGTACTAGATTCTAGATTCTACAGTAATAAGAATACGAATGAGAATAGAAAAAAATACTAGGTCATGAAAATCTTCTTGTCCTAGATTCTAGATTCTCAATTCTCAAGTTATCATATGTAATATGTAATCTATATACTCTATGCAGTGGATGCTGTAACGTTTAGAAAATACTGCGAAATATGTACATTGTACATAGGCATTTGTATGCAAAGAAAGGGAATTTTCTTCATCATATGTTAGATATTAGCACATAGATACAATACACTGCACTGTGCACTGTGTAGTACACAGTGTGTACAAAGTACCAAGAACCAAAAAGTCCCTTGCGTACTTGTTCCATATTCCACAATATTTTGTGGAGAAATCACAGCGTGAATGTATATGGATTCCTATTCTATTCGCATATTCTGTATTCTATCTTCTATCCCACAAAATGAGAACTTTGGAATTAATAAAAGTAGTTGGTAGTTGGCCGTTGACAATAGCAATAAAGTTGAGAAAAGAAAGAATGTACAATGTACACTTTGTATTCTTCCAGAACCGAGGAACAAGCCTAGATTTTATTTCTATCCATAGTTTTATTTTTTATATAAAAAATGACACACATCTGCTCCGATCTCCGATAAATATGCATCAAACATCAAGTAGCAAATTTCCAGTGCCAGTGTCTCGTGGTATTTCTACGGGGTAAGTTAAGAATTGGGTTAATGAGTCGAGGAAACGTCAAAAGTTTTCCCTTTAACCTTTTTGTTTCATACATCATGTATACATTATACATTGTGCATTGTGCATAGCAGAAGTCAGAGATCTGAAACTGAGAATTAAGCATTGAGACACAAGGCATCAATAACAAATGCAAAATGACAAAAGCTTTTCAGTACTCAATACGGTCTCGCGAACAAAAAAACAAAACAAAAGCAATTTTGAAAAGAGAAGAATATGCCAAACAAGAAACAGCAAAAAGGAGAAGGAGAAAATGATTTTTCAGGTTGTTTCCTTTTTCATAATTATTTGTAACTTTTATAATTTACCATTTGCATACCATCTTTCATATAAGTTTAATAAGTATATATTTTATATTTAACTAACCTTTGGTCTGCTGATTGAATAACTTGATTAACAGAGATTCGGATGACCTCTCCTTTTTTTATATTGAGGTCTGAATAATCATCCTCAGCATCATCATCTTCCCCAGAGTCAGAACTCTGACTACTACTACTCGCGGTATTATCTTTTCGAGGATTGACTAAAGTTTTCTTCCATAGACGAAGCTCAGCTCCCAACACCGCCTCGGAATTGGAAACTTCGGAAATATCAAACCAAAACTGTTTGTCTTCTGCATGCTTCTTGAGTTGTTTGGAATATCGATGACCTGTGAGCACAAAAAAGTAGAAAGTAGAAATAAAATATTATTTAAACACTGTATATATTGTATTTTTATATTTAACCAGTTTAGTTATTCATTCTGCATTATTTTTTAGTCTGAACTCTAAACTTTGAACTCTGGACTCTAGACCTCGTGGGCTTTTATCCACAATCTACGACCATGATACATGATGCTAAACTAGATTTTTTAAAATAAAGAATCAGTCGATGAACTTTCTGTATTTCTTTGTAGCAGGTAACAAATAAGAAATAACGCACATGTGTGGTTTGTGGTTTTACGTTTTACTTTTTACTAGCTCAATGAAGAACGAAAAATGAATGAAGAATGAAAGTAAATCCCTGTTTACAAAAGAGTAAGTTGTATGATATAAATTTACAACTTTATTGCAATGGTTCTTTAATTTTACTATCCATTCATGTTTTAGTTGTAGTTGTATTTTGCATTGTATAACATATAACACTATGGGAAATTTCAACAGTCCAAGTTCCAGAGGTGGATTACAGAAAAAGATAGCGTAATTTGATTTTCTTGTACTTGATTCTTGATTCTTGATTTTGGAATAAAAATACCTATCCATTGTAAACTGTAATGAGATTTATAATCTACAGAATAGAAAAGTACACACCAGTGACAATATAATATAAATTCCAATTCCCTGTAACAAGTTTTATCTTTCATCTCTAAATTGTGTGTTATACGCTGTAATAGATATTATACATATGTTATCTGTTATCTCGTATTTACGTATTCACTATTTACTATTCCCATTTCTCATCAGTATTGAGTGTTAACCATCAAGTTTCTTCACCTCGTAAACGATAAAGGATATGAATGAAGAATGAGGGATGACGAAATGAGTTGGATATTTAAAGAAAGTTGTTCTATTTTTGAACCCAGTTTTTTTTTCAATGATTGAGAAAACATGGGATTTGATATCTGATATTCGATATCTGATTTCTGGCAGTTGATGTTAATCATTAATTGTACATGTTACAAGGGTAAATGCAAAAAATACAATACACATACCTCTATTGACAAAGCTAATAATGGCATCAGCTTCTGTGATTGCATCAACTTCCTTGGGATCCACATTGAACTGACTCCAACTCAAATTGGTTAAATGAGATTTCCTCCAACTCGTACGTCTTCCAGTTTCTCCATTACTCAAGTCCACATCTGCATCATTCCCGCCCAGTGAATTGTACACTTCCAAAAGGAATTGAGATGCGGGGGATTTATTGTCCACTAAATGAGGATGAGGTCGATGATTGAATCCCATTATGTTCAAAAGGTCATAGGAAATTTCATGTACATCCTTTTTACTGAATCGTTGAGTGAGCACTGTGTGTCCTTTACCGTCATCATGATACAAACCACTTGGCGTTTTCCCTCCTTCTACACTTCCACTTAGTCCTGCCAAACTTATTATTAACACTAACACAAGTATTTGGATTAAATTACCGTTTCCCCAGCCTCCTTCTCTAATACTAAAACTAACACTATTTAAATCACAATCCGAATCCGAATTCTTGTTCTTCATTTTGATACCCGAGTAGAAGAAAATCATGACTGAAAATTTATTTTGTGGATCATCCGAGTTAAATTAATTAAATACACCAACACACTAATGTAATTTATATTTTAACAATAATTAACAACTAACAGCACACAACAGCAATTCCAAGAAATTCCAATCAAAATATTTCAAAAAGACACTTTTACTCTATATTTTACACTTTACACTCTTTTCACTATTTGGATTCACAATTCACAATGATAAAAATACTTTTTTCTGATTTCTGAGAAAAATCATAACATTCACGATTATTTCACTATTTCACTTTATATTATCCTTTCGTTATCCTTAGATTTTTGAATAGAAAAACATTTATTTGAGAAGCACAGTGTAAGCACAGTGGAAAATTAAGAACGGGCCATTTCACTGATTTAAATGAACTGTGATTGTTATAAATACTGGAACTAGCACTAGAAAATGTTGTTGTTGAACAAGGGAATGAAAATTTTTCATGTTTCTTCTTCTTATTCGTCATTGAATTAAATCAAAACGAAAGAGCATGGAAGATGGAAGATTGTAGATACTAAAGTACTTACTTGCGATTAGTAGACGACGAAGAATAAGTATAAGATGAGAAGTTGAACAAAAGTGGACAACAAGTGTATGGAGTGTGGAGTATGTACAAAATACAATATACAACTCGGAGAACACAAGAGAATAGAAAAAGAAGATGATGATTTTGGGTGCGTGTGTTGTGTTGACGATGAAATGATAATAATTTTCAGTGGGGTTTCATTTCGTGTCTGTCCGTGCATGTACGACATACAGCATAGAACATACAACCTCCGTAGAGACTAGAGAGTGTATGATGTATGCTGTAAAATGTAAAGGCAATAGGCATGTAATTGTACGAGTATGAGTATGAGTGGTGATATTGAGTATGTAAAGTAACTTACCTAAACAACATGAAATGAAAAATGAACAAGAGAAGAGAGGAACAGGAGAAAAAAGAGATGTTCTCTTACCTGCCAACCTTTTCGTCTTGCCCATATAGTTCATGCCTCCATGTATTAAATTTACCTACATACCACATACACATACAGATATAGACATGCACTTACTCTCCTCAATTTGGAAGAATGGTATGCATCACATGCCTATTACATTCATGGTTCTCTTCAGGTAATATACATGTGTAGAGAGTAGAGAGAGAACGGACCGTCTTATAAGTTATTGGTATTATCATTATTATTATGTATGCCTTATATTTTGTATTATGCATCTTTTTTTCTCAAGTCTTCTTCTTCTTCTTCATTTTTCTTCATCATTATCAAGTACTAATAGTTTCTTTTGAATTTTGAATGTACTTACATGTTGCTTGTTGTTCTTGTGTGGGACAAACGTTCTTTGTCCATTCTACATTCTACATTCTCCATACATATGCACATTCTACCACTCTACAAGAATATCTATGTATAGTCCAAAGTGCATATAGATTAAGAATCCCATCCATAAACCATGCATCCATCAATAGCCTTTACTTAACAACTCTCTGTCTTTATTTTTCTCTTCTTTTACTCCTCTCTCTCTCTCTCTCTCTCTCTCTCTCTCTCTCTCTCTCTCTCTCTCTATGTGTGTGTTTGTTATGCATGTACTGCATATGTACAGTGTACAGTGTATGAGCATGCTATTATTATTTATAGAGTATATTGTATCCAAAATCCAAGTCCAAATCCAGCTGAAACTGTTGAACATGATGATGAAGTCAGTATAAATGCATAAGCATACAAAAGGAAGGTATATATGGATAGATGGATGGATGATGATGATGATGGTTACCTGTATCAGCCTGTAAAATGTAGAATGAGTGTGGGCAGTAGAACATGTGTACACTGTACACTCTTTTATTTCTGAGGTCTTTTCCTTCATTGTCCTTATATATTACTTACCTACTACCACTACTATTACCACTAGTACTACTATTGTTATTATTGGTATACGTATATCCCTACCTTTGACTCCAGGGCAAAAATTCCACCATTAAGAACCAGTGCAGAGATATAACAACGAAAGATTACGCTTGCTCTTGCCTCTCCCATATCATTACCAAAGTCCAAAATACAAAATACAAAACAAAACTCACTAAAACCAAATAAATATCAAAATGCCAATCCGTCTGTGGTCTGTAGTGGTAGTCTGTAGTCTGTAGGTATAATATGTAATATGTACCATTCTAGATTCTAGATTCTAGAACTTGGAACTTGGAACCACAACTGACTATTTAATGCAGGCGGATGGATTCTTAGTTCTTAGTATGTTCATATACGCATAGGACATGGGACTAATTGTTTTATTTTCTTATAATAAAAATGCTTTTAGAGGAACTTTGCGAGAGGGTAGGAGGTAGGACATAAAGCAGAAGGCTGATAGGATAGATCATATTCTAATAGATACATAATACATAATACATACGCTGACGTTTCAAATACCAAAGACTTGAATATTTTTTTGGGGAAAACGTGAACATGAACATTGAAAATGAACATATGTAATATTATGTGGACCTTTGAAATGAAATAAAAAATAAAATATTATACATTCCAGCAGGTGGAAAATGTATGTGTCCCTTTTTGTCACAGCTTTGACATTTGAAACTTGAAACACTTGCCTATCCTTTTGGAATAACCAATGCAATGAGAAATGGAGTATGATGATTAAATTTTAGTAAATCAAAATTTACATTTTTTGAACAAGAATCATGCAACGTTTTTTTTTTTATTTCAACTTTAAAATGTTTTGTAGGTATATGTTTTAACATACAATTTTCCCCTGTAAATCACACACGCATATTCCTTATTCCTTATTCCTCAAAAAACACGAATATGAATGGTAAAATTAATACAAAATTCACAATATTCATAAGAGTCATGAGATTTGTACAAAAAATGGCCATGACCTTCCATAATTTCAGATTTGATTCAAGTTTACATTCTTATCATTATATATTATTATTATTATATACTACGGCTTATTAATATATTTTTATAAATAATAAATACATGCATAGTTACACATTTGTACAGGGTCGTCCACAATTTATGTAATTTTAGGTAAAATGGAAAGTTTCCATTTCTGGAAATGTTTCTGTAATCTTTGGAACTTTGGATATCATGGGAAGGACTGAGAAAGAATTTCTAACGTCTCAGGAAGGCCTGACACTTGACAGTTTTTCCATTCACTAATAATTTGCTCAATACAAAATGGAATTTGCAGTTGTATTCAATGTTTCAGAAAAAAAGACTTGATAATTTTAATATCAAGAATCAAGATTCAACGTTTTTTTTTCTTACATATTTTGATAAAGTACACAGAACTATTCTCATCAAAATTGAAGAGTTGCATTTTAAAATAAGACCACCCTGTAGATTTTAGGTTGTAGGTTGTGGATTAATGTGCATGGAAATTTCTATGTGTATTTATATTGATATTTTGACTAAAAAAGTTTGTGTCAGGTGTGCATATTTTTTTCACAAAAAAAACCACAGGTGTGTCACAGGTACATTCGTTCAGTTCATTATTCATATATATGTACATATATATTATACGTTTAGTATAGCTTACTTTAAACGGATTGCTTATAAAGGTACACCACTCCATAAATATTATACATAGTTTCTTACTTACAATTTGCTGTACATCCAAAATACAAATCTGTATTTAACTCTGTTTCTCAAAAAATTACCATGTTATATTGCAGAATATAAGTATCAAGTTTTTTGTTTGAAGAGTATTGTGTTTACAATTTACAATTAGTTTCCAATAATATCATTTTTATTACTATTAGTTATTTATTATTTATTACACTGTTCAGTAATCCATAACATTTAAAATAGTTAGTAAACAGTTTGGAGTTATTATTAAATTGTAATAATTAAAACTTGTGTACACATAAAACTTAATAAATGCTTAATTGATTGTATTACTTTGTATGAAAATCCTTTAACACAGGTTGTTTTTTATAAAGTCAGCCTTCATCATCTCTCACATCTTTACTTATTTATCTTACATCGTACATCGTACAGCATAAACGGTGATACTTTCCCCATTTAAAAATTAATAATATGTATAATGTATACAGTGCACAGTTTCATAAAGGTGTCAATAGTCAACAGAGTTACACTTATGTATTATGTATTATGTATTATGTACTACACTACTACTATTATTCACATAAAAAATGCGTTAACTGTAAATTATCAGTACTAATCACAACTGGTCAGAGTTTATATACTTTGTTTATTTATTGTATTTATTTTTTGGAAATCTGCTATCAAATATATTCAGTGTTATTTTATGACATAATATCATCGAAAAATCTTACAACTTAGAATCAGTCTAAAAATTCAAGTGCACCCAGAACTATGAATTGTGAAACTTAGATTATGACATACAATTAATTTCAAGTTATACAATAAATCCCTCAACCTTAACGGAACAGTAAAAAACCATATTAGGATTTTTAGTACAAAAATGTGTTTGGGATATGGTAGAAAACAGTTTACAAAAACTTTGTATCACTATAAAAAATGTATCAGTAAATAAACTAAATCACTTTCAACTTTCAAGTCACACGGTCCTTTCATGGCATGAATAAACACTATCTCAATAATAGCACATTTACGTTATGCGGTAAAGTAAAAGTTTAAATGCACGTGAAAAGAGCTTAAGAACAGTCTAAAATACATATATATAATATAAAATATCTATATAACGTACAGGTACATTCAATTATATGATGGGTGATTGAGAAAATTTTCACATACAGTCATACATGTATATTGTGATTCAGTTTTCAGCATTCAGTATAAAGTGTGCTTTTTACTACGCTATTTACGAAAGTGAAAATAGTGCCCCTAAGGAGCGATTTAAACTAATGAAATTGACTATTTAGTATTCAACTAGAAATGTCAGAGTCCAAGAGTATTTCTTGGATACTCTTGTAAATGCATAATGTATTATATTATATTATGTATTATGTATTACTCTGCATGTAAACAAAGTTGTGTATGGTGGATACTTATTTTTGTGTTTAATCTCCTTACGGAGGATTCTGCAGCAGGCAATAACTAGTGATTTTACGATTACTCCTATTTCCTACCTCCTGCTAAAAATCCATGATTCTGCTTATTACAATTGGGACATGCCAGGGCCGATGACCCTACATGATTCCGACTCTGATTCTGTTCTCCATGTGAGTTGGCAGATGAATTGGACGTACAAGTTGAGGTGGAGGGTGATGGTGATGTGGATGTGGATGTGGATGTGGATGAAGAGGAGACAGAGCAGCTACTACTCATAGCTTGATGTATACAGGACATGGGTCTCAAAGTATCTAAAATTGAGTTTTCTCGGTCAAAACTACTTTGATTAGAAACAGAAAGTGTTTCCTTGACTTTTCTACCATTCTCCCCATTTCTCACATTTTCTCGCTCTCTCTGACTCAACATGATGAGCATTACCATAGGATTATCGCTAGCTATATCCTGGAGTATTTGTAAATTCTTCATTTGATTATTCTTACCACTGCCAGTACCAGTGCCAGTGCCAGTACCAGTACCAGTTTCAGCGCACTGACTTTGCTTAATTCTGTACAAATATCTCTTTTTATCACTCCCCAACATCCCAGACATACGGGAATCTGAGGTCAAATTATGTGTGAGAGCGAGAGAATTCTGAGGCTTGGAGAATTTATAATCAACAGTGTAATTATTACCGTCCGCTAGACTTTTATGCACACTTTGTCTTCTGTCCTCATCCTTTGCTTGAATCTCAATTTGAATTTGATGTTGATGCTGATGCTCGTGTTCAGGTTGATGATTTGGTTTCTGGAAATTCTGGCATTTTGTGGAAATTCTTCCAAAGAGAGACCCATTGGATTTTCGTTTCAACTCTGGATCTTGGTTCGGATCCGGGTTTGATGCGTACAGTAAGCGCCCGGGTGAATGGCCAAAAATGTCTGAGAGAATCGACGTGAATTGTTCTCTGAATCGATGACATGATGCAATGTAAGCAAGCGGTGTTCTATAGTAAAAAAGACAGGGAAAAACAATCAATGAGCATTGAGAAAAATGAGAAAAATGAGCAAAGTACCCAAAACTTTTTATGGTCACATAGTAGCTTTTTATCCACTTTTGGACTCATTCCTCGTCGTTATTTCTAGATTCTATATTCTAGCTTTTAGCATCTATCAACAGTTTTTGTCCACCATTCAGTGCATTTTGTGTGTTTACATTTGTCTACTGTCTGCTTGTATGTATCGGCGGAAGTTGAGTATTGTGCGGGGCTATTAAAATTTTGATGACAAGGACACTTTTTCATAGAGTATAAAATATAAAGCGTTGAGTATAGAGTATAGAGAATAGAGTGTGCATTGTGCATCTTAAATCTTAACCTTAGTCGCATAATATCACCCAAGTGTGGAAATCCAGAGCAGTAAGACGATGCACTTGTAAAATTATGAATCTTTTCATCTGTCTAAAACAATAAGATAAAGGAATTTCATACACCATACACCGAGAAATTGGGTCATCTCGTGATTATTATCAATGACTCTTTGGTCCAAAGTCTCTTATAAACAATGTTCAATGTATAATGTAATTACTTTGGATGTTTGATGCTTGATCCCATTTCCCATTTCATGTGCGTTCTTAGCTTGTAGTTTGTACATTGTACATTGTATGTCTATTCCATTTAAATGTGCTAAAACAAAAGAGTAAACTCTTAAGACTTGAGAAATTGAAACAAGATAAAAGCGTAATGTAAATGAAAATGAAAAATGAAAGGTTTCATAATTCATGTCTTTTAGGACTGGCTGTGGAAGCTGGAATACGATAAGAAAGTGTCGCCAACAGATTAGATTAAATCTGAAACTTTTGCTTTTATCATCTATTTTGTACTTTTGCACAAAGAGTCCTATTGGGTTTATTTCATCCGTGGGCCGAATAAAAATATTTAAAGACGGGGCCAACTCGTGGAAAAATTCTCAAAAATATTTCGCCAGTTTCCTGATAAATTCCCGAAAACAAAACCCCAAAAAGTTGATGGCGTCGAGTACTTTGTTCGGAGCCTTCGGCTTCTTCGTCGATTGACGCTATTTAAAGCGGTCAGGTTTAAGGGGTTCCACAAGCCAAACCATTGAGGGCCAATTTTTGGTGCCGGAACAAAATTAGTAGTAAATTTTATGTTCTACAGCTTTGCTTTTGCATGTATAGGCAAAATACTTTGGTGTCATGGTTAAAAGTACCCCACCCAAAAAGACTCCAAATCCCATAGTACTCTTTCTTTGTGAATTTCACTCTTTCCCCCTCGTCCAAAATTCTCTACCAATTAGCAGTGGGCATTCGTCAATTAAAAAAGTGTATAATTTTGTCTTTTCCTTTGCTGTGTTCTGTGAAACTGGATCGTCTGAAAATGACTCGCATCTGCCTGTTTCTCAGTTCTCTAGACATTGAACATTTTTTCATTTTCTCCATAACAAATATAACAGGAAATCATGAAACATTGTCAATAACAAAACTCTAGACTCGAGACTTCAGTCAAGGGAATCAGAAACGACAGCAAGACGACGAAAAGTTAAAGAACCGAGTTGCCGTCAAAGTTACTCAAGTGACAGAAGAGCCAAGTTGGGCTGAAGCGTGAAAGGAGAAGAAAAGAGGAAGACAATAAACAATAAACAAGAGCGTCAAGAAAAAGGAAAATTTACTCAATCCCTTGAGTCATTTGAAATTCGAAATTTAAATGAGCGTCTGTAAACTTTAAGAATTTTTAAATGCTTTCATCTCGATTTCTTGTTTTTCACTTCTGAGTTCATTTCTACGGTGTTAAAATCTCAAGCAGTTCGTTCAAGTCTGCTACCTAGAAAAAAGTGTTCATAAAATTGTTCTAAAAAGTTGAAACGGCGTTGAATTATTACAAATGCGACACAAAAGTAAATCATTTCATTCCCATTAACCATTTTTGGATATTTTTTACCAACTCAACTTAACTTCGAATCGCATTCAGTGTTTAATTTTTTTCTGTATTTTCCACGTGTGTTTTTCAATCCGTTTTAATTCCATCTCCAAAATCCAGTCTTCAGCCAAGTCTCAAATCTCAAATCTCGATCAGAAATTGTGAATTTCAAAAAGCGGAGAACAAAGAACAGAGAATCCCAATAAAAATAATATTGTTGTTATCTCCCTTTTCTTTGTTGCTCGGTTGTTCGATTCTTCATTCGGGTTTTCTACAGTCTTCGTTCTAAAAGGAGCAGAAGGGAAAGAAAGGGATTGTCGATCGTCATTAGTGGAAGTCAAACAGCATTAAAAGAATAGTGTACCAAAACAAACCAAAACATAAACAAGAGAACAAAGTGTACCACACAAATTGCACCTGTTTGCACCTCACACGATTGAAAGCGATAGGAAAGCAGAAAAAAAGAAGAGACGAGGACGGAAAATTAAACAAGGGATTTTTGTTGATTTTATTTTCGGTTTCTGCGTATTTATCGTTGTTTTTCCTTTTCCTTTGTGTGCAATTAAAATGACGAGGAATTTCCTCCCCTTTTGTCTCAATTCTTAATTCATGAGTTGTCTTTAATTTTAATGGATCCGAGTATCAAAAGCTGTTCATTTAATTCTATTGTCAGAAATGGGTCCTTTGGTTTTGTCCTTTTCCTTGTTCTTTGCTCCTTTTTCCTGGGCTAGCTTAAAATTAGTACAGATTTACACAGAGCAGAAAATAGAACAAATAAAAGGAGAGAGTTTTTTTATTGTTCATTCAGTATTCTGAATTGTTGCTGGAGACAAGCTGTACTATGCGGATGCTCTATTAAACTTGGATTTTAAACCCAACCCAAATAAATAATGTGCGGCACGAGATTCGGGACTGGTTGATTATTTGTTTGTTCTTCGTTCTTCGAGCTAACAATCTATATTACAAATACGGGAATTTAAATGGTCAAAAAATTGCACGGCGTCAACATTGAACAAAATGTTTGAGCTATGATGTCAATTCCCGTTTTGTAAATAATCGATACTCAATACTAAATACTCAATGATCGATGCATTTTGACAAGATTCAAGCTCGAAGCTCAAGGCTCAAGGTTTTGGGAATGCCAAATCCTAAGGAGTTTTCATCAACATTTCTCCGAGATTTTAAACAGAATTCTATGAATGTAAATTTAATGTGTAGTCGAATCTACTTTGTACTTTAATTGGTAAAGTCCACAGCTCAGTCCTCAGAGACGCCTCAACTTGAATCATTACTGTTTCACTAAATGATTTTCATCTCCAGTTTCAAATCATAATCGAATTTTGTTGTGCATTGAGCCTGGAGTCGAGTGGCGGGGTCATTGGAATGAAAATTTCTCCATTTGTACAATTTCGAACCTATTGTAATAGTTATCATTTTCATCATAACCGTAAACAAGTAAATGCGAGTTTGGAACGGGGAAGGATCAAGAGGACAACAATGCTGCTATACTGATGAAAAAGATATTTGCGATTTTAACGGGACGGAAATTATCTTTATATTCACATTTTACATTTTATATGCGCCCTTAGAATTTCAATATTCCACATTTCTCCTGCGCCTCGCTCTTCAAGTTTCACTTTGTCCTGTTTTGTGTTCTGCTTTTTGTGTTCAGCTGTAGAACATGAAAGGAACGTTGTAAAATATATGATATCAGGACCGAGATGGGCTTTTGTTGTTGTTATTGTTTGAAGAGGAGAATGACTAAAATGTCTCTTGTCCTGTTGTGGCTGTTCAGTAAACTTGAGTCGTGGAATGTGAATTGTCGGGAATGAGAATGGAAAAATTGCATGACAATTGTCATTCTGCGTAGCAGTAGCAGTGCAAGTTGAAAAGGTTCATCCACAAAATTCCATAAAAACTATAACTTCATTCCGAAATTCTCAGGATTGTAAAACTGAGATCCGAATAACTGAGTTAAACTTGCAACTGATTTAGAATAAACAATTTCCATGTAAAAATCAAATCCTGGTTTGTTCACCTAAATAAAAAGAGTCACCAGATCTCAACTTGGACCTTGGATCGGGATTAAGTAAATAAAGAATCTGAATCAAGTATGGTGAAAATTTAAGGAGAATGACGAAGAGAAAGGAAAGGAACTGCCGTTTGTGATTACGATTAAAAATTGCTGAAATATCATGTCAAAAAAAGTCATTGATAAAGTTTTCATTCTGAAATCTGGCTTTAGGATTCCGGATTCAGACCAAACGTGGAAAAGGCCACTGGATTTTAATTTTGGGTTTCCTTCTTTTTCTCTTTTAAAATTTCCTTCTGTCGCGTATCTCTACTGCTCACATTTCCTAATCACAAGTGAAAAATGCACTGATTAAAACGCATCAAAAATTCAAAAGCATCGTTTAAATTCGTCATTTGTCTCAGGTTTAATTTATAACTCTGACTCACAAAATAAACCGGCATAAAATGCCAAATTTATGAAGCAACTTGGTTTATATTCGCGATTGCATTTCTGTACTTCATACTACGACTGCAAATGAATTTGAATTAAGAAATACGCAGCGAAAGTTTATTGTATACGACTGAAACTGATTGTGGTTTGTGAGTGTTTTAATATTTTGGGTTTGTTTGGTCGCTTGATTGCGCCCAGAGGCTCAATAAATCTGAATGTTATTATTGAGAAATCGGGAATGGGCGGAGTTGAAAGCTTGCGAAAAATTGAAGATCCATTGAAGACTATATTTATTTGAATACTGCATATTTTTGGCAAATTGTGTAAAATGCTGTCCAAGATTTAACTTTTGTTAGAGCATCAATATTTTCCCATTCGAGCATTTGGAGCGGCGTTAGACCAGAGCAAACAAATTAGTGGACAATTATTGAAAGGATTCAAACGATCTTAAACTCAAACTGAAATATTTACTGACCATTTTCTTTAGGAGACAAAACAACCGTTGTTTCGTGTACAGGTTTTTGACTTGAAAGTTTTCTTGAATCCATCCCAGTACCAAACGCTGCTGATTTAATTCAACTACCAAGAATTTGTCTTTCTGTTTTGTCCTTTTCCTTGTACTTTGTTCCGTTTACCTGCGCTGGCTTGAAATAAGTACAGATTTAATGAGAGAAGAAACTACAACAAACAAGGTGAGCGACTTGTTGGATTCTGGATTGTTGATTAAGGCAAGTTGTATCTTTTAATTCTGATGGAGGTTCATTTACAATCCAACTGAAACAAATAATGCGCAGTGCAAGATTGCGGATTCACTTTGTTCAATCATTACCTTTTTTGAAACCAGAAACGGGAGCCAAGTAGAAAAATACCGAGCGGCTTGGAAAAATTAACAAATTTTTATCAATTGTCGATCTAAAAATTCTAGTGTAAAAATTAGCTTACAAATTAGTCTTCTTTCATGAGAGAGAGAGAGAGAGAGCGAGAGAGAGAGCAGCATAGAATGGCTCGTACACTCACGTTTTGCCACCTTTGGTTAAAAATATTGGAGATTGGACAACAATTAAAAAATGAAAACAAATATTGATCAAATTCAACGCCGTTTAAAATTTTACAATCGACTGATTTTACCATTGTACTATAGATTTTGTAGTTTCAGGTTAGGTTGGCTTAGGTTAGGTTGTGGTCCGAATAAATGTCAAATAAGAAATAAAAAGCCAAAGTCCTGACTCATCTCTTGCTTGTTGACTCTGGATTCTTGACTTTTGATTCTACGTCCCATTAAACTTCCACGTCGCTAATCTACAACGGAGTTTTTTACCCTTCAAAAACTTGAACCGTTTTCAAAATCCAACTTCTCTGCAAACTAACAAAATAAAAGAGCAGTAGAAACAGAAAACTTGCGAGTGTAAAACTTTGTGTGTATGAAAAGAATTTTTAATTTCCCTTGAAACCCCCACACAGAATACAAGCTGCTTGCATAAACTTGAGACAAAAATGATGATTATCCAGATCAAGAGGAAAATTGATGAAAGACAGTTAAAAATTAATAAACAGCACAAACAGGTTTGTTTATAAGTAGAATTAGAAGGCAATTAGTTGATCTACAATCAATATTGTTTAACCACTGAAAATTAGTTACAAGAACACCACCATGATGGACAAAAAAATTGGTGAATCAGATTTACAAAACCCAGAGAAAATTACATTAGGTTTACATTTGGAATTACTGGTTACAGTTCAAAAGAAGTTTTTATGTTTTATGTTTTCAATGTGGATGTTTTGTATTTTAGTGTCTGATTAAGTCTCGTTTCTCAAACCCGAAAGAGGGACAATCAGCGCCGAAGTCGGAGACTGGAAGTTTGAACGGTCGGATTTTTTCATGAACTCGCGCATGCTGATTTAAAGAAGAAGCAAATTTTACTTGAACGGAACATCCATAGTATTTGCATTTGTACGGCTCTGCCTTTGTGTGAATCCGCATGTGCACCGTCAAATGACCCGAACGATGACTTGAGTAGTCGCCAAGATTGCACCTGTACTTTTTATTTTAGCTGTGGATTTTCATGTGTTGCCGTAGATTAAGTTTTGTGTTGGTTTTGGGCTCACAATCCGGATGAGGACAGGCCAAGGTCTTTTCTCCGTGAGTTTGAAGGTGTGGAGTCAAATCACTCTTTGTGTTTGATACGTATCCGCATTCTTGTTGAGAACACTTGAAATTTCGCTCCTCCTCCGAATGAATGTTGCTCATGTGATCTTTGAGATGGGTGTTTCATTTTGTTTTGAATTGGCAAAGATGGCATTTGAACGGCTTCTCGGGATTTTCCTCGTGAGTCTTCATGTGACTAGTCAAATTAATTTTTACTTCAGTTTTTTACAGACAAGTTGAAATCGGGCACTTAAATCCCTTTTCTCCAAGCTGAACTAATTTGTGATGTTTTGTCACTTTTTCGCTTTCACAAGACGAGTAATTGCAACTGGATTCTGGGCATTTGAACGGTTTTCCTTCGAGATGCGAGCGAATGTGACTTTGAAGATTGTTTTTTGTCGTTGCAGAATATTCACAGAGATTACACGGTCGTTCGCCCGTGTGAACTCTTCGATGTCTTTCAAGCCAAGAGTGTGAACAAAATTCTTTCTCACAATATTCACAAATCCAACTTGATTTCGCTTTCAACGTTTTCTGAGCTTTGGATATTTTTGCACAATTTTTGGGAAACGTTTCAGTTTTCTTCTGTTTAACCCTGATTTTTCTGTAGACATGAACGCACAATAGAAGTTTTGCAACTGTATTTTATTTTATAATTTTGGGTTTCAATTTTGGAGTTGGTTTTGTCTGTGTTTAAAGTTCAAAGTGCAGTGGAGTTGTATTTACTTTGGTAAATTTTCTTAAGTTGTCTCGTCTTTTCTCTTGTTTCCGATATTTTTATACACCCTGGAGTCTCCAGATTGTTAAAGCTAAAGTTAAGCCTCAGGTAGTAAACTTGTTGGGTCTAGAACTAGAGTCTGCTTGTTTGTACTATTTTACACGTACAAAACTGTTGACTAACGTTGTAAAACAGAAAAACTGTAGTAAAAGGAATTCGAATGTTTTGTTGGGCTGATATTTTGTTTTTCGTCACTGGTTTTCAACTGCCTTTAATTGTAAATTTTTCGAATAATCAATAAAACTATGGTCTAAGTAATGCTCAATGACAAATACTTCAATATTGTAACTACAAAGTAGAAATTTGAGCCCATACAAATGTAAAGACAAAAATTTACAATGACTTTGTGACCCGTGCACGTTTTCGTTTCACGGATGAATTTATTTTGTTTGTTGTGATTTCTGTTTTCTAAAGCATTTATCCAACCTACTTCATCGGATAACTCCAACACTTGAAATTATTTGTAAACGGCGTTGAACTTGGAGTTAATTCCGACTTTGTTTTGATTCGATTTTTTTGTTTTTTCTGCAGTCTTTGTACCAAAAAGAACAAAAGCAAAAGACAGAATTTGTCAATTGCCAATTGTCGTTAGAGTAAGACAAACACCACTAGAAAAATAGTATGAGAAAACAAAACAAAACAAAACCAATAGAAAAGAGTGAGCCTCACAAATTGCACCTGTTCGCACCTCACACGATTGAAAATTATAGGAAAACTGAAAAAAAAGAAGACACGAAAGTAAGGAATTGAAGAGCGGGTTTTTGTGGATTTTATTTTCTGTTTTTGTCTTTGTCTCTGTTTTCCTTTTTCTTTTACTTTGTGCTCAGTTGAGACGACGAGGAATTTCCTCCACTTTTGTGTCAATTAATACTCTTGAATTGTCTTTATTCCATCCCAGTACCAAAAGCTGTTACCAGGATTCAATTACCAGGATTTTGTCTTTTGGTTTTGTCCTTTTCCTTGGACTTTGTTCTTTTTTTCCTGCACTGACCTAAAATGAACATAGACTTACAGAGAAGAAAATACCACGAAAAAAGGTGAGTGACTTGCTGGATTCTGGATTGTTGATTATAGCAAGCTGTATCTTTTAATTCTGATGGAATTCAATTTACAATTCAACTGAAATAAGTAATGCACTGCCCGAGATTGTTGATTGAGGACTGATGAGTTATATTATGATAATAAATAATGATAATGACTACTACAAATCCAATTTCTTTGTGGCGACTAGTTTCGATAAATTTTATTATTCTTCATCAGGCCACACTAAAATCAAGTGAAAAATTAATTATAATCATTGTTATGACCGAAAAAATAAATAAAGGCAAAAATAAAAAGTATGATAATATAATATGTGTATAAAATATGACATATAGCATATAGCACAGCACCTCCAACAAATGAGAGTAAAAAGTAAAAAGTAAGTACGTAAAAAAATCTTTTGACGTTTTTTATAAACAAATACAGAACAAGTAAGTAATAAGAATCAATTAAGTAAAATGTAACAAGGACAGTTAAATTACCTGGTAATGGTAGTAGGATAAAAGATTAGAATTACTTTTATAATGGAGATTTTCCTTCTACCTCTTTCTTTCTTTTCTCTGTTTTAAATAAAAAACAGCATAGAATAAAAAGAGAGAAAGACCGCTTTTATCAAGTATATAAATAACATAAGAAAAGGTAAAAAGTAAACATATTATGTAAACAGGTACAAGTTTCCAAGTAGGGAAATATTATTAAGTGTACAAGTACATATTACAATGTAAAATATAATATTATGTGTACATGTACAAATTTCAATGTAAAAATAATATGCCTCTACTTCAAAAACGCCTCAAATAGTAACATTTGACGAACACAATACTCAGCTTCGCTTCCTAAAAATGGTTCATTAAAGCCCAGATCTAGGCTTTTTCTGTACTACAAATTTAGACAAACAACTAAGTATACGAAAACACAACGGGATTTTTTTCATTCACTTGGCCATTTTTAGCGTGATTTTAAATGTGGTACAAAATGTGCAGGGATCAATGAGACAAGTTGTTGAATTTATTTTTTCTTGAAATAACCGACTCATAATGAACTCAACTTTAACCTTTGGCGCTTTTACTTGAGAATATCAATTTGGCTCTTCTGATTCCAAATTGAATTCTGGATTCAAACTGCTGATGAATTAAGTATTTTTCGGATGGTTTAAGTGGAAAATTGTCAGTATTTGAGTCTTAAATGCAATTCAAAATGTGGTTAAATAATTTGACGGAAAAACGTTGTCTGTTTTTACTGTTTTTTTCCAGGTCCTTAAAACCGCTCCAAAAGAATATAAAATAAAGAAACAATCCACAGGCTCGAGAGTTATTCTACCTGAGGCTGAATTTCCTTACGAATTTTAATCTCGTCGAGGCTCGAGGTTGCTTAAAAATATACAAAAATTAAGAGAAAGGACGAGACAACTCGAGGAAAATTACACTGGTTTCGTTGCCTTTCTCGTGTTAAGACAAGAATAAGACAACTTGAGGGAACTTTTCATGAAGCCAAAACCACCTCTAAATTCCAAACTCAAAATGCACAGCAACAAAATTGATTATCGTCCAGAGTAAACATCATTTGGGAATCTACACGTTGAGTTCCCTTAAAAATTGCCTAGTGATTTCCGAAGCCCAAAACATGTTCAGAGGAAAACCAAGTTTTTTTTGTGAATATTGTGACAAGGAATTCCGTACATCGTATAATCTTCATCGAAGAAGTCACGCGGGCGAACGTCCGTTCAGTTGTAATCTCTGTGATCATTCTGCAAGTTCGAAAAAAGATTTACAATCTCACATTCGTCGTCATCTCAAGGAGAAGCCGTTCAAATGTCCAGAGTCCAATTGCAATTTCTCTGCTTCTCAGATGGGAAGCGTGACTCGACACCACAAAACGGTTCATATCGGAGAAAAAGAATTTCAGTGCCCAATTTCAAGTTGTGGCTACAGAGCTGGACGAAAAGATCAGTTGACTAGTCACATGACAACTCACCAAGAAAATCCAGAGAAGCTGTTCAAATGCGAGTTGTGTCCGTTTAAAACAAGAACTGCTGGAAATCTAGTACATCACAAGAATAGTGTTCACTCGGACGAGCGAAAATTCAAATGCTCACAAACGGGATGTTCACATGTAGCAAAAACAAGAGATGCTTTAATTCAACATGTTCAAACTCACGGGGAAAAGACTTTGAATTGCCCTCATCCAAATTGCGAGTATAAGACAAATAGAAAACTTTATTTACACGCTCACATGAAAATCCACAGCTCGGATTCAGAAAAGAGGTTCAAATGCAGAATCTGCAATTTCTCGAGTCATCATTAGAGTAATTTGACGAGGCACGTGCAAATTTTCACCAAGGAAACGCCGTACAAATGCAAAATCCAAGGATGTCAGTTCCAACCAAAAGCATCATCCACATTGAAAAGGCATGTGAGAGCTGTTCATGAAAATATCCGATCATTCAAATGCTCAATTTCCGGTTGTTCGTATGTGACTGCTCAGAAGGTTAACTTGAAAAACCACGAAATCAAAAAGCATCCGGAAGAGTCCGCTCAGAGGAATTAAGAGGCTGCTGACTCAAAAAAGTTACTGTTAATTATTTTACGTATCTCCCAAATTTAATCACGTGCACTCAAATGTCAGAAATTTCAAATGTTCTCAAAAAGGATGCGAATTTTTGGCAAAAGCAAAATGTGATATGAATCGCCATCTCAAAACTCACGAGGAAAAGACGTTGGATTGTCCTCATGCGACTTGCAAATAAAAACCAACTCCAATCGTAATCTGCAAAATCACATGACAATCCACGGCCCAGATTCAGACAAAAACACAGGGGCGGAATGTGCAGCTACTCCAGTCGCATTCAGAGAAATTTGACAAAGCACACACGAATTCACACCAAGGAAACGCCGTACAAATGCATAATCCAAGGATGTCAATATCAAACAACACAGAAAAGCAACTTGAAAAGGCATCAAATCAAAGCAGCGCACTGAAAACTGCAACTGACAAATGACAATTGAAGCGGGAACTTTGATTTGGATTCCCTCAATTTTCAGCTGGACACATGTTTTATATTTTATATTGACTAAAAATACTATTGTTAATGTAATAAAACTTTGAGCTTTGTTTTTTGTGCCGTCAAATTAAAGTTTTGCACTCGAATTTTAACATATTTTAATAAAATTAATTAAATAAGAATTTCTGATGATTCTGTGTCAGGTTTTTCCCTGCTCATCGGCAACTAGTGGTTTTTTACACCGACAAAATTATTCTGACCAAACTGAATTTTGAAGTGGTGATTCAACGCCGCTTAGTTTTTTCCAGTTAGTTTCCGATTCTGGAATTATGAAGTTTCGCAGTAGGGAGCAACGAAATGGAATTTGATTTGATTTGACCACAAATTCAGACAAACGGCTTTTTGGAAACTGTTGTTTGCCTTGTTTACATCCAGTTCACCGTTTTTACCACGATTTGAAAAGCACCTTAAATTGTACATGAATCAATGTTGGACGTTTTTTTAATTTTTTGAAGTCAATGTCTGAAGCTCGTCTCACCTTGACGCTTTTAGCTTTTACCTTTGATATTTAATGCATAAGAATATCATTACTGCCTTCTCCGATTTTACAGTGACATCAGTATGATAATGCATTAAATGTTTATCGTATGGTTTGCGTGAAAATGACCTATGTCTCAAAGGGAATTTACACTCAAGGCAAAGACATCGTGTCTATTTTATCTGAAGTGATTTTTACATCCATAAAACAATATCAAAAGCGCATAAAATGCTGAAACAATCCACAATCCACAAGCCCAAACACTTTTCTACCTGATCTTTAATTAATTTGAAGTATATTTTTCCTTTAAAATGAAAGTGGTTTTTTCCAAAAAAAAATCTGAAATCCAGCATTCAAATATGTATTGTCCAGTTTGTTTCAGGTTTAAAAGAAGGTTCAAGGATAATGAAATTGATATAGAAATCTTGTAACTGTAGTAGCAACTCAATAAAAACATGATTTTCTTTCAGATGTAAAGGTCACTATATTATCTCCATTTTGGAAGAGCCCAAACTGTGGTCAAATAAATAAGTGGCGTCAAAATAGAACAAAAAGTTTCAAATGAAAACCGTTTAAGACGAGGTAAAATCTGAGAGTCCAAAAAAAATACGAGATTTCAAACTAAATTTTAAAATTCCTTCATTTTTTGCATGATTCATTTAGCCAAAGGACGGGACGACACCCATGTCTATAGAATTGTAACTATGCACAAAATATTCTAGTTTTTGTACAGTATAACATTCAAAATTAGTGAAACCACGAATTTTCAAAAGGTAATCGAACTGAACACTGATACAGATTCAAAACGAAAACTCAAGTTGTACTCAAAATCCAGATGCACGATCTCTTCGGCCTTCTGTTTTGGGCCCTTGTAAGGCACTTGTTTATGAATTAACATGTAATTGAAGTTCAAGTGTCTTATAAATTTTAAAAGAAACCCAAATTTTTTGTGAGTGGGAGAAAGACGGCCGAAGTCAGTGCATTGCGATGTGTTGCACTGAATTAGATTAAATTCCAACTCCGTGAAGACTTTACTTTTAAAACATTTTTTTGCTTCATGCAGCCCTCAAAAATGAATAGCAAAGAAATGCAAAAAGCTGAAAGTATTCATAGACTCAAGAATTTTCCTACCTGAGGCTTAATTTTAACATTCCTTCAATTTTAATAAAATGATTCACAAAAGAATTTATGATGCTTCTGCTTCAATTTGTTTTCTGCTCATCGGCAGACAGCGCTATTTTATACTGAAAACGTCAGTGAATCAAAACAGATTTTGACGTGATGATTCAACGCCGCTTAAACTTTATTCAATTATTTTTCGTCGGTGATAAGGGAGTTGATGATCTTTTAAAGCAGTAAACATTTGAGTCCCATTCGAGTTTATTCTGTACATGAATTCAAACTCCAAACACTTGATGTATCTCTTTTTTACCCTCTGGAAAAATAGTCTAAAATGTTGAAACGTTCAACAAACTCGAGAGTTTTTCTACCTGCGGCTTAACTTTAACTTGCCTTTGAATTTTAATCTCCTCGGAATTCAAGACTTGGGCCTTTGGATTGCTTAAATATAATACAAAACATAGAAAGGAGGAGACGACTTTTGAAAACTTACAGTCGTCTTTCTGCTGTGCTCAAGTGAGGATAAGACAAAAACATAGACAACTTGAGGGCACACAGACGAAAACCAACTCAATATTTTAAACGCGTAGCCATAAAACTGAATTAACAATAATTTTGAAACCTTCGTTTTAAGTACTTGTGGCTGGAATAGATTAAAAAGAGAGTAGAAAAGGAGGCTCAAAAATGTCCGAAGCCCACAAAACATTAAAAACAAAACCAAGTTGGATTTGTGAATATTGTGACAAGAAATTTGATAGACCGTCTTCACTTGACTCTCATCGAAGAGTTCACACGGGAGAACGGCCTTTCAGCTGCAATTTGTGTGATTATTCGGCTACGGCAAAAACACAATCTGACATTTCACATTCGATCCCATCTCAAAGAAAAACCGTTCAAATGTCCAGAATCCGGCTGCAGTTACTCGGCTTCTGTAGAATCAAATGTTACAAAACACCACAAAACAGCTCACATCGGAGAAAAAAGGTTCGAATGCCCGACGTCAGGTTGTAGTTACAGAGCTGGTCAAAAAACTCATTTGACTGATCACATGAAGACTCACGAGGAAAATCCGGAGAAACCATTCAAATGCGACAAGTGTCCATACAAAACGATAAGTGCTGGAAATCTAAAACGCCACAACATGATTGTTCATTCGGAGGAGCGAAATTTCAAATGTCCAAAGGCAGGATGCGAATTTTCGGCAAAAACCAGAGGCGAGTTGAACCGCCATCTAGAAACTCACAGAGAGAAGAATTTGGCCTGTTCCCATCCAAATTGCGAGTATGAAACAAACCACAAAAATTGTCTGAAATCTCACATGATCCGCCACAGTGCCGATTCTGTTGCGGAAAAGCGGTACAAATGCAGAATTTTCGACTACTCGAGTCACCAGTCGAGTCAATTAACGAGACACACACAAACTCACACAAAGGAGACTCCACACAAATGCAAAATTCCCGGATGTTCTTACCAAGCAAAAGTACAATCGCACCTTAAACAGCATGTGAAACGTGTTCACGAGAAAATGCGACCGTTCAAATGTCCATTCTCCGGTTGTGTCTTTGCTGGGTTTCAGAAATGGGATTTGAAAAGGCACCAGCAGAGCAAACACGCCACGGAGTCACGCTGAGATTCGTCCTCGGGATGCTGACTGATGATTGACGATTCTTGAATTTCACGAAAATAGATGCTTCAAAATTAATTTATAGGACGTTTTTGAAGTCTTTGCTTTTTACATGAACGTTGACTACAACTTTTAAATATTGTTAAGGATCGGAAGAACAGAGAAGTTTTCCAGAGACGACTGCTGGATGAGAGCGAAATCAATTCAAACCAGCAACCGCGGAACGTTTTTTGTTGTGGGGGGTACAAAATCTCAAAAATCCAATTATACCTAGTGTAAATTTGTCC